>VYZM01024148.1:68699-104484 GCA_013398915.1 Dromas ardeola
AAAAAAAAAGGAAATACGAGCCTTTGGAGATAGGTGTCAGCTCACTGAAATCCAAGTGAAAGTTTGTGGAGAACTAAGTGAATATGGTCTGTATCCTTCACAGCTCAGTAAGAAACACCACTTGCCAGCAATAGTTTATTTCACATTGTAGTAATGTGAGATCTGGGTGTTCAGATGTGTGGACAATGTAGAAAATTTCACATGAGATGTCACCTGATACGGGAAGAAATGGAAAAAGAAAGAAAAAGAGGGCAAGTATAGCTACAAAAAATCCTATGTTCTAATAAAGTACATATATTAAAACATAGGGACTTTTGGCTTACATTAGGACATGTTAGTTCTGTGCATAACACAGAGCTTTTCATCTTCTCAGTCATTTATTTTTCCTCTGTCATGCCTGTGCAGCATCTGAAATATGCTCTGAGGAGCTCACTTTCAAGAGGAATCCACCCTGCCCGAGTACACTATGAGCAGAGTGTCTGGCCATGTGGGCAAGAGGAAAGGCTGGCATGGAAACCTCTGCCCTGGGAACCTCCAGGGAGCAAACGGTTTCTGGGGGTTATCTCCAACCTGAAGACAGAAGCCTACGAATTGCTGGTTCCTCTGGGTCTGTCAGGGACTGCAGGTGACCAGGGGGAACGAGGACGCCTCTGCAGCCAACTAAACTGCAGTGTATTCTGCAGCAGCATCCTTCAGTGTCAGACTGTCAGGTGGAAATTTGCTGGGGGCCCACAGGACGGAGGACCCTTTTCCTCTGAGTCAACACACCAAGCAGGCTACTCCCGAATCATTATTCAGGTGGTGACAGATCTTAATCTGAAGCTCTGGGTCTAAGCCAGCAACAGTCACGCATTTGACTGAGCTGTGGACCAGAAGACCTGAGCCAGACTCTAGGGACTCCCAGTTTTACAAGCTGCTGAAACTGCAAATAAGTCAGGGAGTCCTGATAGATCATATGGCTTTTCCAAAACATTTTGGTGTTCTTGGTAGCTTTTCTTTACATCAAAACCAATAAAAAAATCTGCCTAAAACTTCTCATGTACAGTAAACAAAGGATGCTGCAAATTGTTCTCAAGACTACTCACAACAGCTTTAACTTGCTGGTTCAGTACCGAGAGCAGTGAGCTTGCGACAACAAAAGGTTCAGTGACTGAAGGTTTCTTGTGCATATGGAAAGATGCTGAACTCCAGACTCCCACTGAAGCTTGCAGTATGCTGGCTAGTAAGATAAAAACTGGCTTGATTATCCTCACGTCTCTAATTGTACTGCCAAAGTTAGGAAACATTGCAGACCTTGCAGGATGTGGATTTTAGGCCCTGCAATGCTTATAAAGCATGTCCTGAATACTTTAAAAACTTTTCTTTAATATAAATCATGCTAGATTCCCTGTGTAGATTAATGTTAGTCTTATTTATGAAAGAATGGTGGCACAGTTATTCTCCTTGAAAAAGAAAACTATTTTTGAAGAGAACAGATTCAGCATATATGATCAGCTCAGTTACAAAAAAAACCTCCAACTTTATTTATTCTACAGTTATCAAATAATAAAACATTTTATCCAGATAATATTTTATTGTACCCGATGTATGTGAAAAATACTGTGAAGTATTTGAAATTGTAAGGCAGAGCTCTTCATTGTGACACTTATTTTAAGAGAATTTGATATGAAGTTGCTTTGGGTAGCAATATTTATAACAAAAGATTAGAACAAAGCATCTCAAAAGCCTCCTGGACTCAAGTTGGGCTGCAAGAGAATAACTTTGGCTTAATATGCTCTTCATTGCTTACAAATGAAAAACCAAGCTATGAAGGAAAAAAATCCCAACTTTAAAAATGGTTTACTCGTCCTGATAGTGATAAAAAGAATACTAGAAGTTTGTACGATGTGTGAGAACTTCTTTGATTTTTTTTTCTTATTTTATCTTTTATGGTATATCTCCTCCTGCTAAAAGACAAAATATTCAGGTTTAGGAAAATGTACTGATTGGTTTGTAATTGTCAACCTTACACTGTCATATGTAATGCATTGGGAAGTAACTGATTAATACCACTGTCTGGATAATTGTTTAAGCTCCAGGGAGATTGTTGGAATAGGAATTTTATATCCTAACACTTCCCTGTGTGATACACATGAAGAGCACAGTCATCCAGTGATATGTCATCACTCACCAAGCTTTTAAAAAGCATATTATTCTGCAAAAGGAGCTGCTTCATGCCCCATCCTTCTCCTCTATGATACTTACTAAAAATAAAGGGAAATCCTCTCTGAAACTAAGATTTATGCTACTGAATTACAACCTCTTTGATTATCTTTCAACAAAATTCGGTCACAAGAGGCCATCCCTAGAAGCTAGGTCATATTCTGCCTGTTCTGGAAATTAATGACAATGATAAAAGTCTTTTGCTAGAGCTCAGGCAGCTGCGTTAATGTACGATAAATGAATGCTGCAGACACTTAATTTTGCATGTCAGTTTTTAAGCACTCAGTACCAGACTGTGTAGAGGGATGCCATCTTCACATTTTAAACCCATGCACAGTTTCAGGTATCTCCTGTTTCTCCTTTTTGCTCTCTAAACTCATATTGCGGAATGCAGTTTCTCTTTAAAAAGTTGGCTTGGCAGATTTACCTGACTGCTTTATGAAAATGTAAATCCTTTCTTTGCATGAAAGGTTCTTACATCATAATATAGAATCGTGGAATCGTAGAATCATAGGGTTGGAAGGGACCTCTGGAGATCATCTAGTCCACCCCCCCTGCCAGAGCAGGGTCACCTTAGAGCAGGTGACACAGGAACGCGTCCAGGCGGGTTTGGAATGTCTCCAGAGATGGAGCCTCCACCACCTCTCTGGGCAGCCTGTTCCAGTGCTCTGCCACCCTCAAAGTAAAGAAGTTCCTTCTCATGTTTAGGTGGAACTTCCTATGCTCAAATTTGTGCCCATTACCTCTTGTCCTGTCCCTGAGCACCACTGAAAAGAGCCTGGCCCCATCCTCCTGACACCCACCCTTTAAGTATTTGTAAGCATTAATAAGGTCCCCTCTCATCCGTCTTTTTTCCAGACTAAAGAGACCCAAATCCTTTAGCCTTTCTTCATAAAACAGGTGTTCCAGTCCCTAATCATCTTTGTAGTAATATGAATCATAGTGATCATCCATTGAAATCCAGACTCTGGCCTTCACAGATTAAAGCCAAGGTCCAGATCTTAATGAACGATCAGCTTGATCTAAAGGTATAACAACCTCTTTTCATGCAAAGAAATGGTTTGCATCCATAAAACTGTCTTAGGTAAACCCGTACAAAGGCAGCAATGTTGTAGGAGCCTCTTGAGGAATTGTATCTCATTAAACCAAGGCTCCTCTTACCTCTTGAAAGCAATGCAAACTGGAGCAGAATTTTTGCTATTCATTGAAATCTTGCCACCAGTAAATCTCTTCTGATCAGAGACTCTTAAGGCACCAACTCTCTAATACAAGTTGTGGCTTAAACTTTTATCCAATTGATTCTCAGAGCACTGAACTTTCAGCTTTCCTGAAAGGAGCCTGACAAAGCCAAAGGAATACATAATCAGGAAAAAGGTAGAGTAAGGAAGCCTTTCAGGAGATGCAGAGTATGTTTGCAGAATAGGACTTTGGGCATGCTGTCCATCTTCTGACGCTGGCTGTAGGCCCCAAGCCACGATCTCATTCCATACTGACTGGCCTTGCTCTGCTAGCAGAGAAGGTACACAGTCTGTGGACCAAATGAACATGGGCAACCCCACATAGTGCCTAATTTTTTTTATTTTTCTATTCTCTTTTTAAAAAAGAAGATTGTGAAGTTCATGAGAGCATGCATCTAAGAAGCCAGTTTAGAGGAGGCAAGAATATTATTAGGAGGTTAAGAGACGAAATCAAGATCTAGGGAAGTGTACAGGCTGGGAATGAAAAAAATCACTCTTCATCTTCTGGTTGAAACTGTGGCACTGAGTAGTAAACAATTTTAAATCCAAAGAATCAGGAAGAGGGTAATATTCCCTAGCGGTAAGGGCACTCACCTGGGTTGTGATGACAGCTTTGCTATGAAACTTCAAGACTGATTAAGAATTTTTAATCACATGAGGTACATAGATTGCCTCTGGAGCAGAGAGGGACATACCTTATGGCTACGGAGTCACTTTCTGTCGCTGTTACTTGCTCCCTGACCCAGTGAGTCTAGGAGTCTTTCCTGCAGAGCGGCAAAGCTTTTACAGGAAGGGCAGAAAGTGTTTTGTGCTTCTCCTCGCCCACCCTCTTCTCACACCCAGCCAGCTGCTTAGGGATGCTTTGTTTTAAATGCACGTCCCAGCTAGAAAAATATTGAGGAGGGAAGGCTTGAAAGAATTATCTGTCTTCTTTGATCCCAGGGTTTGAAAGAAAACGTGCTTGTGCAGGAAGAACCTCATTCTTGATTGCCAGGAGTCCTCTGAAAGTAGGATCGGAGTCCTTAGATGTCATAGGGAGGATGTATTCCCTGGCTCCAGAAGGATTTAGAAATCACTGTAGGTAGAAGTGTAGTTGTAGGTCTGAGATTTATGTAATTTAAGTTCATACACTTACAATGAAGATATCTAGAGCTGAGCTTGCCCCCATTTCTACCTAGGGGAGAGAAAAACAAGATGTATCTAGCCTAGCTTGTATGGCTAGGTGAAGATTATATCAGTCATGCCTAAGAATATTCTTTTTTTGCTTTTTCGTAGATGAAAAAAAAAAAGGCATAGGATAACCAGTATAAACAGCATAAATCTCAAGACATCTGTGTTTAGGGAGTTGAATCCCACTCCTGTCTCCTGGCATCTTTAAAATCTTTTTTAAAAAGTGAGGCATGTATGAAATTTTCAGCAGTACCCAAACAGAGATTTTCACAATCAGAATTTTGCAATCAAATGCCTTAAAGCACATTTTTTTAAAGACTAAGCTTCTTCGTTTGCTTGTTTATTTGCTTGTTTTTTTGGCTCTGACCTTCAGGTCTTCTTGTCTCTACCATGCTCTGCAAATCAGTGAAGAAATATCCTATTGAAATTATTTAAAAGAAGTATCATCGTTATACAGGTCAAGCAATTTGTTTTTAAGGTCATATTAATCATTTTGTATGCCAACATTTTAATTATTTTACTAGGGTGAGATATTTCAATTAGAATAGAGTTTTGCCAACAGTAAATTAAGATCTTTTCCAATTTACATTTTTTGTTAACATCAATTATGATTGCGTTGAAAGAACTCGACTCATAGAATACTGTTCAATGTCTGGAAAAAAGTCATGACATTTAATATACAACTGTCAATCTCTACTTTAGTGAATGCTTACCTGTCATGATAAAAACTTTACATTGTTGTATGCATATTGTACATTCTCCATCTTCTTGTATCTTCAGAAATACTTCCTAGCCAAGCAAACAAATAAAGTGCTCTGAATTATGCATGAAAAATTATTTTGGGGGTCCATCTGCTAGGTATTATTTGGAGTTTGTTTCTTAAGTTAAAAATGTTTACACTGCATTATATTGGGTACAAAACTAGTTGCAGCACCTTAATGTATTTTATTTCTTAATATTCTGTATTATCACATGACTAACTACATATCTAATAAGAATATGAGCAGAAAGATCCCAGTTCAGCAAGGCATTTGAATACAGACTTGCAATTTAGCTATCTTCATCATCCCACTATGTTCAGGAACTTTGCTGAGTGAGATTCTTCACCAACTCAGTCTCACTGACTGAGTTGTGTACAATATTTTACTCTCACTGTCAATATTTTTAATTTACTCTGAAACAAAAATCTTGTATATGTTTTAAATGCCAGGTGTTTCCAGCTTTTCCTATTCCATGATTTCAGGCTGTGTCCATCAGATATTTGTAAGCTTGCCTCCAGCCTTGTGCTTTGTTGGAAATACAATGCAAGCTAATATTTTTTTTTAGTTCAACAGCCAATTACTTCTGTTACTAGGATACTGTTTACCATAAAGATCGTGATGTAGAATGTACTGGCTAAAAAAGATAATAAAAAACTAACAGAACAATGAAAAGCTTTCAGAGGGGATAAATCCAAAGGCACTGAGGGTCAACTACTATCCAGCTATAAAATGTGCCTTTTTACATGGGTCACAAGAAGCAATGCTGAATCTGTTAGATTCCACTGTTAAAAACAGAGGACAAAAAAATATTTAAATGAGAGATGAAGGAAGCGTTTTTCACACAGAGCTAGAAACAAGCTAAGCCCAGCATTAACTACCATCACATTGGCTTATGGCTGTATAGAAATAAAACGCTGTTGGCAGGACAGGAAATAAATTGAAAGACAGAAAAACTGGATGCAAGCTTGAAGTATATGAATTAGACAAGTAACCAGAGAAAGATATAAAAAAAGAAAAAAAAAAAAAGTACGCCATCTCCACTGACCTTCATAAGCAGAACAGAGAGGAAAACATGAAATTAAAAAGTCTAGACCGGAATAAGAAGGCACGTTTACAATCATTGCTGTGAGTGGTACATTAGGGAGAAACATTTCTCATTGAAATGAGTAGGGAAAGACAGATGCCTGGCTTATCCTGTAATCTTATACTTGTATGGGAAAAGATCTATTGCATTTAGTGGAGGAAGTCCCTCTAAATGCATACTTTTCAGACATATATTTAGTGCAGAAATGTGCTAGAACCTTTGAATGTTTCTAGAGGAAGATCATATTTCGTTAATTGTAAGCAACAAAATTAAACACACAGGTTCCCCCTCCAGATGCACCGAAACAGAAGTTTTCAAGGCTAATTTTAGAGGAAAAAGCAATCCAGAAGTGGTGGTTTTGAAGTTGTTGGAGATCTGGAACAGAGGATATCTTCCAGTGACATCAATAGCATTAATGGTAAGTCTTTTTTTATTCCCTGAATAAAATGAAATAAATATTTAAGTGTGATTTCACCAGAGTATTTTGGTCAATGTTATAATAGACCAAATAATTAGACAGACAAAATAAATATTGGGGCAGATAAAACATGTTAATTTAAGAAACATGATGGCTCTCTGCAGAGATGAAGAAATTATTCTTTACTTCACCTATGCTCAAAATATTTTTTGTTCGGACAAGTCTCTTATTTTCATTTCCTTCTATCTTTTCTGAATGAAAGACATTAACGGGAACCAACTCAGATTTGTTGGACTAAATGCTCTGATCTGAAAATTTAATATATATATGTGTGTGTTTCCAATTCTGTTTAAAACACATCTATGTTTAGGGACATGTAAGTTTTGGTATAAATCACTAAGTCATTAATTCTGCATTCTCTTTTCTCTCCCCAACTTTAACTGTGCTCTTTACCTGCTTCCATGACAATGTAACATCAAGATCCTAAGTACTGCCAAATGACATGTTGCTATAATGCCAAATAAAATACAAATACTAGTAATTACTACTACTAGAACTATTACCAGTATTACTACTACTAAATAAAGTTCTAAAGCCTCTTAAAATGTAGCTTCCAAAAGGAATAGTGAATAACATTGCTTAGCAGCGCAAATTAACCCTTGCTCAGTTCTCTGCTGACAAGGTTAAACTGCTAACCAGCAGCTGAGTAAGCTCCGTAAAAATGCTTTCTGGCGACATTATCTACAGTGAAATCTGAAGTACAGCCATACCCCAAACTGAAGTAACTTGATGTTAGCAAAATATCTGATTCAGACCTATGGCACACACTTTTCTCTTTGCATGAATATTATAAGCATACATTTCCCCACACATTTTTATGAATTATTGGCACTGTCTCTACTACAGAGAGCAGACAATGTAGTAAGATAGAATATATCCAAGAAATAATATATCCAAAGGATGATGCAGATTTCCTCTGATGGAAAGGACAGATAACTGTCTAAATGGGCTGTGATCCAGATTGTTCGTTTCTGTTTCTAACAATTCCTAATTCACAGAAGAACACAATACAGAAATTAGCAAGGCATCCTCCAGAAAACATTAAGAGAAAGAGATATATCTAAAGATTCTAGTGTGTGGCATACTTTCTGGAACATAAAGTAGTAACAAATAAAGAGTTCAGAGTTGAAGCAGCAGATTCTCCATCCTTATGCATTATTAATTGTCTTAACAAAAGTAACTTGTACATGTCAACATTCATTAGAAAATACAAAGCATTTTAATCTATTTAAGGACTGTCATATTTTGAAGCCTACCCAATGTAACTGATTGTTTAGGAGAGATAATTTGCAATTTTTAGTGGACTGTCTGCAAGTTCCACTAATCACCTTAGATGAAAATCATGCCTAGACAATGAGTATGGTTTCTTTATCCATGTTTGATTATTCGTTTGCATTTATTTTTGCGTAATTGAAATTAAATGGAATAAATGTGTGTCAAATAGTTAAGAAGTCAGTAACCTGATTTCAGGAGAAAGATTAATTTCAGTTTCAAAGAAATGTCTGTCTGTATTTTTTTTTCTATTTTTATCCTGTGATCTCATTTTACAGCATATGACAGCCATCATCTGCTCATAAACCATCATTGTGAAAGCCTAGAATAGAGCAAATAGACTATTTATTCAAATTTTGTGTTAAAATAAGAAAAGGGATTAGCATAATACTTATTAAGATGTAAATGATTCATAGCTGACCAATTCATGGACAAATACCATTGCCCATACTGAGTACATTATGTGGCGTGTATTAAGCGTTGGAACAGGCTCCCCAGGGAAGTGGTTGAGGCACCATCCCTGCAGGTGTATAAAAGACGGGTAGACATGGTGCTTAGAGATATTGTTTAGTGATGGTTTTTGTCAGAGTTAGGTTGATGGTTGGACTAGATAACCTGAAAGGTCCCTTCCAACCTAGGCAATTCTATGATTCTATGAAGATACCGTCATTTGAAAGGTAGCCATGATACTTACAGAAAGCACTTTGCTAGTTCACCTCACGCCATGTGACCTATAGGATTTCTGATATCTCTCTCTCTGTTTGGTTGCTAATTCACACACAAGAACGCACTTTGGATAAGTGTCCCAAAACTCCAACAATTCATTTTCATTTGGGGACATAATGCAGTATCTAATTCCACTTATTTCTGCAATGAATAATACCAGTGGTGAAACATGCACAGGCCAGTGCAAAGGACGGCACTGTACAGAGATTATGGTAGTGGTTAGCAATTTCCCCCCACTTGTAATACAGTCAGCAGCACTCTAAATGTTAGTGAAGCAGCTGGCAGAAACATCCAGTCCCGGCAGTGCTGTTTTCAATGTACTCGGTCATTTCTGCAAACCTGATTGTTTAAATTCAGTAATTATTTGATTTTGGGGTTGGGATTGTTTTGTTCTTTTTTTTCTCCTCTCCTTTTTTTTTTTTTTTTGTTTTCCCCAGAATCCTAAAGTTCTAATAAGGACGAACACTAATCCAGAAGCAGTTTTCAAGTTCATATCTTCCATGTTCAGATTCTTACTCAGCCATGAACAATGCAGGTGATTGATATATCTTGAAGTGAAGAGCTTTTTTGTCATTGTCACTTTGATTGGCCAGAAATGATTCCTAAGTGCAGTATATGAGAGGACTCTCAGTCCTCAAAGGGAAGTGTAGGAGGGAGTGAGAATGGTGTGACAGAAAATTTTTTCCATGTAAAAAATATCCATCAAGTTTTTGTCCTCTTTATGCCATTGTGATTTTGCTCATTTTTATCATCAATGAGAAGCAGCATTTTCTAAAGAAGAGATGAACACTCTTACCAACTTTAAGAAGTGATTAACAGGAGATATTCAGGGTGGAAATTCAGGGAAGTGGGGGGAATGAGGTTCAGGAGTAAGGTTTAATTACTGTTTTAAAAGGTACACCCATGCAATTAAGTGAATTTGCAGGTCTTCTCTTCTCTTCTCTTCTCTTCTCTTCTCTTCTCTTCTCTTCTCTTCTCTTCTCTTCTCTTCTCTTCTCTTCTCTTCTCTTCTCTTCTCTTCTCTTCTCTTCTCTTCTCTTCTCTTCTCTTCTCTTCTCTTCTCTTCTCTTCTCTTCTCTTCTCTTCTCTTCTCTTCTCTTCTCTTCTCTTCTCTTCTCTTCTCTTCTCTTCTCTTNTAAATCTCCCACTACACTGACATTCCTCCACAAATATGTCCCAGACCTAAGAGAGAGAAAGTAAGAAAGCTAAGGTGGTAGTGTCAAAGGGCATAAGTGTAGAGGAGGGGGCTGGATAGCCATTACTAGAGAGGCAGCGTACAAGCTGAGTGAGGAGAAGACCTACCAGATAAAGTGTTGAAGGTAAGGGAAAGAAAGACTTGAAGGTATGATCAAAGCACCAGAACAAAATAGCAAATGCACCAGAGAAACAAAGCCATAGTATCAACAAAGATACTCTTTTCACCAAACTAGAAAGCACAGTAATAACTCAGCCCTAAAAAGTAAAGTGAACATTTCCATCAGTCCTTTGAATTACACTTTTTATTAATCGACTTGGACTACATGGTTTCCCTGGCTACATTCAAGGGTATATCACTCAAGGGTATATGATGAAAATATATAGTGGTTCATGATGACTGTATTCACTGAGAGCCACTAAACATGAAAAAATTTGGAGGAAAGGCTCTAGAGCTTTCCATACAATAAGGATTGTCTAATTTAGTTAAACTAATTTATTATTTGGAGCCCTTTGAAAGCAAGTACTGAATTCATTGTGTGACGCTGCCTATTCAACTACATTGTCTGTTCTCATCTTTTTCTCAGTGTCCTTGAATCAGCAAGATTAAATAATACTGACAGTTAAAAAGCCTTGGTTTAACTCGCATAGATGTATCTGGAGATCCATGCCAGACTTGAGTTCATTTAGAGATGTTGCTTGACAACCTGATCTTTTGAACTCAATCTGTGCTTGATCTTGCACCTCTACGTTGCCATGGCTCCCAGATAAAACAAAGTAAGTATTTTACCCTAAAGGCACACCAACAACTAACATATTGCAAAAAGGTCTCCTTGGTTGTGCTTTCAGTTCTGCAATATTGATGCACAAACTGTCTTCATGCACAATCATGCACATCATTAAGTTTCCTTTATAAACCTTCAGAATATTCTTTGGGGGGGAAAAAAAAAAAGGAAAAAAAAAAGAAAAAAGGTGTAACTTGAATCTCTAAAACTCCATTAAAATGATTGTTATGATCTCTACCCTGTTAACCTTTATGATCTCATTTTCCACAGTTGCTGTTAAATTGCTTCCTGCAAAGTGCCAGAACAGGTGACATTGACAATATGTTCTTTATTTTACCTATTGGTATCCATGGCTAAAAATGATTCTAATAAGTCTTTGCCAATAATTATGATCCCCTAAGAAAATATTGCACCTATCTTCCTGTAAAAGATAAGAATGGTAAAATGCATACCACTGTCACACAGAATGAAGTGCTCTTTGGAATATCATAAACAAAATACAACATAAAATAAAAATGTATGTTATGAGTTAGGAATCTAGGAACATAAATGGATTCTTAATGTAAGCAGTTTTTCTTCACCGAAAAAAAGGGAATTTAAAGTGTAGCAGAAAAACATTTTTCTATGAAAGGCTGGGGCTGCAGGAGGTGATTGAAAGCTTTGCAATGTCGTGTGGTACTTGTAAAGTCATGATTGCTAGTTATAGAATATTCATTTTAAATTATTTTTCAAATGTTTAGCACACTAGTTTAGATTCAAACTGTGAGATATGTATTCATGGTGGCAAATATTTCCCAGCAATCACAATATTTTCAAAGAACTATCTGTACTGAAACAGAATATTCATCTGAAGGTGGGGAATATATGAATATGGTACTAGGGGGTTGACTTGGTGAATTTTATTTTTATTATGAAACAGTTGGTTGTGTAATTATAGAGGAAAACAGGATGAAATAAAACTGGTTGCACTTTTCTTAATCTTAAATGAAATATATTGACAAAATTATTTTTCTTTCTCAAGCTATTCCTTTCCCTTTTTCTTCCTTTTGCCTTCTTTTTTTTTTTGCTGAGACTTTTTTTTAAAAGATTATGCAAATTTAGGCTTTTTTTTTTCCTTCTCTTTCTTTTTTTGAGACAAACATGAATATATTTTAATGAAGACTATGTTTTGACAAAAAAGCTATCTTCCATCAGTGGGAATTATAAGAACAATTTTGCTGCTTAGTCAGTGTTATCATTCCCCTATTTTCTGTAAGGCACTGCTCTTGTGTATGCCCTGAAAGCACTATTGCAAGTAAAAGGAAGGATGTACATCTGATGTCTACAATCAGGGATATAAATCCATATATCAACTCATAAATAGAAGGAGATCATTTTTCAAATACTAAGTACTCCCAGCTATCTGTGACTTAACTCTGAGAGCTAGATACGATATGTTTTCCTACCAGATATAACATTTTGTTGTGATTGCAATGTTGTTTCTCAGCCAGCTTAGATTTTTCTTCTCCAGGGAATACGAAGTTTTGTCTCAACTAAAGGGTGAGGGTTTTTTTGTGATATTTATTACTGCTCTGTGAGCATTCCCTGCTCTCTGCCCACCACTTTTAGAAGCATATTGTGGTCTTTGAAGCATACATTATTTCAGTGTTCAAGACACGTTATCATTTCAGTCAACATTTCAGTAAGGCACTCTGTTACTGCCAGAGCACAGATAGGTCCCATTCAGCTCAGTGTTAGATAACAGATTCTTGAACAAGATTACAGAAGCAGAGCAAAGCCATATGGCTAAGAAATTAGTCTCTATCATATGTAGTACTTTTACCACATCCATATCTTTGAATTTATAGGGTGTGCAATGGCCTCTCACATAAAAGGTACAAGATAACAAAAAACTGTATTCTTCATCCTGGAGAAATTCATCAGATATAGTACTGATTCCTAATGATGAGAAAGAAGGGACTGTGGAGGAAGTTTTTTCTTACGTTTCTGATGTTTTTTCCCTCTGTTGGAATGCAAGTCTTTTGGCTATAATACTGAAACAATAAAGATGAAGTTCCTAATTGAACTGTAACTATTCTGCATTACTATGATACATGTGATCTTGTAAAGACCTGAAATTCAATTGTTTATCAGTCTGTGTGAGTTCCTTTCATCCATTTCATTCTAATTTTCATTTTTGTGGCTGTTGATACTGTTTACAACAGTTTATTATGCGTAATCTACTGACCACATCAATACTGATATACTTAGCATTAATCTTCCGTGTTGTGTTGCAAGGGCTCTGACTCTCCTGCCCCCTCACCACAAGCTTGTTTGCCACCAGTCAAATCATCATGACATACCACTTATATTTTTCCATTACTTCAGACCTGATGCACAGGATAGGATCCCCTTCTTATAAATGCAGCAGCAGGAAATTTAGAACTGCCAAACCCAGCACCAGGATTTCCCCAAAAGGAGAGAAACCCCTCCTTTTCCAACCCAGCCATAAAGGCTTAAAAAACAAATAAATAAGAGAAAGTTATAGGTCTTTTTTTTCTCTTTTTTTTTTTCCTTTTCTTTTTTTTAAATAAATAAAAACAACTGGCCCTGGGACAAGTGGAATTGCCATCTCTTTCATATGGTTAGGAGGTAGGGTAGGGAAGGAGAAGGTCTTTCATTGGCTATGTATCACCTACAGACTGGAGAGAGATCAAAATATTTCTCACTCTCAGGATCCTAAAGTACTGGGGGCTGAAGTTTTCCCATCACAAGGAGCAGGCCAGCATAAGGTAGCCAAATTGAATTATTCCTTGTAATCACCCCCCAAGAATTGGTGACTCTGAAGTGCCTTGTTATACCAAGAAGACCTGGTATATATTCTAGAGGGTATTTGTGTTGCTTTATGAAACTTTGATCCTACGTTTGAAGGGAGATCAACCAAATTAACCAAAGTACGAAAGAAACCTGAAAATGAGGACAGGAAAAGTAGGAAATGGTGTAAATATAACCAAGAAGGAATTTGCTGAGGAAGACAGCAAAATACTTCCTGAAACATAAGAGTATAAAATGCTAGCTGCAATTTCTTTCCAAAGGAGCAGAATGAATTCAGCCAGTAAGGGTATCAGCCCCAGGCCTGTGGTGGGTCAGGAACCCTCTACAGCAGCTAGGGGTTGTGTTTAACTCCCCTTTCCTCAAAAGGACAGTGTGGAATGGAATCTGTGAGAATAAGAACTTTAATTACTAATTGTTTCGTATTTCAGTAGGATGCACTCAGAGCTGGGACAACTGTCGTAATTGCACTGGTGGTAAGCTTAACATGGGGGGAAACTGGATTTTATGATAAAAGATGCCAGACAGAGAAGAATAATTTTCCAGCTGTCGGAGGGAAGACCGTTACCCATTGAATGCAAATTTTATTGTAAGTTTGATCTCAGTGGGAATGATGTACTTGTATGACAAACTGAGGAAGCCACAAGCAAAGAGGATTTAACATATACAGAATATTAAGACACCTTGTTTCAAACAAATGGAGGCATGGAGTTTTATCTTTCAGTTACATGGTTTGTCACTGGAAGTGCTCAAACTAAACAACTGAATGCACAGCAGCTACTAGGTATTTGTATGCACAAGGTGCTAGTTTACATATAAAATCAGAGCAAAATGAGAAGAGTTTAAAAAACCAGACTCTTGCATGGTAGCCTGGAAATGGATGGCAGACTGCAGATGGGAGGGAATGCTGAAACAGAATGCTTGGATATTGCTAGTGTTTCCAACGCTTTTGTCCTATTCAAACACCTGTGTCATCTATTTGCTGAACAGCAGGAGATGCCTGTGATGTTGCAGCTCACATTTCCAGTGGATGCAAAAACTTGTGAAGTGTAAGATGAGTCTAAGTGAGCTAAAGCTTGATTATATTCAGAGAATAATTATTTACCCACTTAAATACTTCTGAAATGATACTGCCAGGCAGGCAGACAGCAAACAAATTCTCAGTCAGGGATCGCAGCCTACCAGATCCTGCTGCCTCTGGAGCTGAAGCTAACCAGAGGTCACTGCAGAGACATGACTTTTCTGCATTGCCACATTTCCTTCTCACAGCAAAATCAGTTGCTTTTTTACAAAAAAGCTTTTAAGAATCTCCAAATGAGAACACAGATCTTTCTAATAGTGAAGACTTTTTTGAACGATAAAACAAAAGAATTGGTGCCATGTAGTGTTCCCTGCCGTAGTTCTAGTTATGTTTGTCTAGCGTAGTTCTAGTTCATGTTTGTCTATCACTCTATTTTTAAAAGAGTGACAAAACCCTGGGTTTAGCATTGCTTAAAAGAATACTTTACATATTTTGATTTCCCTCCAGCAGATATTCTATTCTGTATGCAAAATGTGTTTTTTTCTGGGGGTGTATGTTTGTTTGTTTGTTTGTTGTTGCTGTTTTTCAGTCAAGGGAGCACCCATCTGCAATAATATGATTTTTGCCTGTGTGCTTGGATTTCAAATTACAAAACTGGTATTTTGAGATGTCTGACAGCTTTTCCATACCATCCAAAGCTCTGTCTCCTCGCCTATCTCACATGGCAAATTAATACCGAATACTTTACTAGATGTATGTAACTCAAATAAACATGATGTGAGAATCTTCCTTTAATTATGTCAGATAAATCCAATATTCTCAAACTAAGTGGTAGGATGCAGGACACTAACTTAAAATAAAAACTCAAAGAATGCTTCTGATGAATTAATATTGACTGCAAATTAAAAACACAGATTAAATCTTTCTTATGAATTGTTAATTAGATATTAATGTTTGTCTGCATGGATATGCTCATCTAATCACAGTAATACAGTAGCACATACAATACAATCCTTACAAGACAGAGAAAGTGTCCCAGAATCCTGTGGTCTTTTGGAGCCACATACAGTAAAAATTGAAGAAAGAGTTTGTTGTACTACATTTTTAGCTGTCACTTTTCACTGGTCTTTCTTGTTTTTTTGTGCTTATCTAATATTTTTTCTAGTATAGCAGCTCTGATTTTGTCTTTACATCATTCAAAGAAAGTTCTAAGGAAGCTGCCTTATTTGAAAGAAAATATGAATATAAAACTATATGTACATTGACTGAATTGCTTTAATTTTAAGTTATTGTTTTGTTAATATTTGTATATATTTTGGAGGGGTAGTAAGAAGAAAAAAAACTATTCAAAAATCAGTTTTAATTTTGGTAATTTTACAGAACACAAAGTCAGTCATACAGCTCAAGAAACAAGAGCTATACCAAAGCAACTATGTAGTGATGGACTTTTCCTGTTTGACATGTTTCCCTGTTGAATACAGAGGACCAAATATCTCAGAGAGGTTTAGGCTCTGAAAAATCAGTTAATTTCAATTTAATCATAATTTTGTCAATTTCAGTCCATGGAACTTTAGCATCTAAATGCCTTTGGGGATATGGGTCAAAGAGACTCAACATATTTAATATCTACATTCACCCACACAGATTAACACCTATAAAATGTCTCTGGGATAAATTTACTCAACTGCAAAGGAGTCATAATTTTGCTTTATGGCATTACTATGGAAGTGGCGTATCCTAATTAAGGAGAAAACTTCATAGATTTTTATTTTGATCATATATGGTTTGATGTTGCTATCACAGAATCACAGACTGGACGAGGTAGGAAGGGGCCTCCAGAGGTCATCTGGTCCAAACCCTTGCTCAAGCAGGGCCACCTAGATCTGGTTGCTCAGGACCACGTCCAGATGGCTTTTGAGCATCTCCAAGGAGGGACAATCCACAACCTTCCTGGGCAACCTGTGCCAGTGCTCGGTCACCCTCACAGGAAAAAAGTGTTTTCTGCTGCTCAGACGGAGCCTCCTGTGTTTCAGTTTGTGCCCGTTGCCTCTGGTCCTGTCACTGGACACCACTGAAATGGGCCTGGCTCCTATCTGCTTATACACATATATTCTTACACACATAAATGTACTTTTAAAGACACACATCTACCCAGAATTATTATTCTCAGATTTATGCCTCTTGCTACATATCTTGTTTGGCCTATCACTGTAATTGATACAGTTGTCTTAACTGGGTATTTTAGAGTTTTTGTTATGGCAAGTATAAATAAAACACAATTCTGATTTTATTCTTATATGCTTCATGTTTCCCATTTTCTCTAAGTAATTTTTCCCAATATGACATTAATTCTGGTTCTGCAGATGCGCCCTGGAATTTGAGTTGTTTTCCCCCAAATGAAAAAGATATATACTTCTATTGTAGAGTTCAGTTTGCCTAAATAGGTGCCAGCTGAAGTAATGCATCACGTCCACTCTAGGACCTCTGTTTGATTCCTGGATAAGGAAGAACAATTTCAGCTGGGTTGTTTAATGCAGCTTCTGTATTCCCTGTGTAGACAGTGGAATGAGAGTCAGGTGCCTCTAAAGGACTGCACATAAATTCTTTCTCTTCCTTGAGATACCAAAACCGTAAAAATTTGTTTACCACTAGATCCAATCTTTGTATATTTTTTTGCCTTTTGTTCATGTGACTATAACAGTTAGATTCCTGCTAAGAAATAACCATAGCTATTTTTTTTGCATCTTGCCATGTCCCGATCTCTATAGGCGTTTGTACCTCTGTTTATAGTAATGGTTCCTGTGTGCACTAGCTTTTGTCTGTGCTGGATTTTATGGAACAAACTGTTGGTTGAAACACGCACCAGCTGAATTTCCATAAAGCGTCAATTTATACTTATATCTTTTTCCTAAGCATCACTCATCCCGGGGGTGAATTTGTATATTGAACTTTATGACTTTGAGATGTTTGTTCTATATTTGCCCTTACAGATTTCTCTTCTACTTTTCATTGGTCATCCATTTAGAAGAACGAACTGTAGCACATAGTAAATAGCAACAGCTGCAATGGCGACAGTGGCAAAAACAACAACAACAATGCAATTTTACTAGCCATGCCTATAATAATCTATAAGATTGACACAGATGTGTTACTTGCAAAGTGCCAGCTGCTGGCACTTCTTTTCTTGTTGACTATGCGCAAACGAAAAAGAAATAAAACAGATTATTTCTGTGATACACCACTTACTTCATAGATATTTCAGCAAATGTAAGGGCACATTTCATAGCTGAATATATTTTGCCCTTGGATACATTCAATTTGTATTCATTTTAGAATTTATTCTGTTAATTAGAAAAGGTTATAAGATTAATAAATAGTCATCGCTAATGTATGCAACGGACTATAAGCTTCAGCTGATGTTTTTTCCCAAAGAGGCATTAGAGATTAGTTCATACAAATCATAGTGAGCAGTATATCCTATCTTTCAAAGCTGGTCTTTATCGCTATGTTGCTTTATAATCTCTGAATCATTTCTAAAATCCCTGCCAGAAAAGCCAACAAAAACCCAGCAAACCCTACTCTACCAACATAAAATGATACATTGCAATTTCAAACACTTTTATAGAAGAATTGATTTTCAAGGAATCCTTTGTAGATGTAAAATGAGATAGCTTAGAAACACACAGAGAACACTACAGCTTGTGAAAAGATCTTTATTTATTAAGAAAATGTATCAGTGGGCAGTCTACTTTCCTGGTTTCCAGGGCATTAGACTGAGCATTGGCGTGTGCTCCAACCCCAGCCTATGTCATTTTTGAGACTCATGATGATGGTCCAGAAGGGCAAGACCCTCTTTGCACTTGAGCAAGATCACAGTGCCCAAACTACAGTTGACAAGAAAGGTCAGCCAGTGTCCTTTTCTTTGTGGTCACCCAGAGCAGGGGTTCACTGCAGTGCTGTGTCACGTTGGCCTCTACATAGGTGGCTAGTGAAGATACTCTTCCTCGCATGGACAAGTTTCCTTATCAGATCACTCTAAGGCTACTAAGGTCAAGCATTTCTTGATGCTGGAAAGTGAAGCATCCACTACACCTTATATCCCTAATCTTTTTATTACTGTCTTACTGAACTAATCACTCTTCCATCTGTATTGATCTTTCCCCCACTGAAATTTGGAGGAAAATACTACAAGATGGTGCAGAGTAGCCAGATATTCTTAAAACATAATCTGTGTTTAAGGACATTAATACATCCAGAGCTGCTCTGCCAAGATCTCATCTCCTGACCTCCAGTGCAGCTGGAGGAGAAAGAATAAAGTTTCGTCATCCACTCTCTTACTTTTGCTATGGACAGAAGTGACAGGTCAGATTTTAGGTAGATCTGGAATCTTCTCACGTGTCAGTCATAGTTCAGTCACTTGAGTTTATCATGACATTTTCTTAGGCTGCGATTGTTGGAAAAAAAATTACAACTTTTCTCAGTCTATAAATACAGAGCTGGAAAAGAGCTCAGAAGATCATCAGCTCTCTCTGCTACTTGTAAAATATCTAAGGATTTCCTCTGACGTTTTTTTAAAACTGAAAAAAATTATCTAAGCCTATCCTTTCCCACCAAACATCTTGATTTCTATATATAGAAGTTATTCAGATTTTAAAAAAATGGAAATATCCACATGCAGACACTTTAACATAGGTGTCATAGATAAGAAGAACCCCAACTTGCAGATCAGCTACTTCAGGAAATAAAATATATACAGATATGTCCTTTTGTACTCTCCCTCAAAGGTTTGGTAAATTTGTTACTGTTGAGAGAGTGTCTAAAGGGCATCTCAAGAACTATGAATATTGCATGATTCAGGATTAAATTTTAGATGAATTTTTCAATTTTAAAAAGTTGTAATAATTTTTTGAATGTTTGCAATACATATCTTGCACAATATTATGGAAACTGTAGGATTTCAATTGCAGAAAATGTATGAGCCTTTTATTTAAAAATCTTATTTGAAGGGAAAAGTCTGTAGGAGTCTTAAGAGAATATATTCAGCCAAAAAATTATTTTCTACATAATTCAGATTCACCTTTAATCCTTTTAGTGCTTTGATATCATGGAGTTAACTCAGTTAAGGAAATTAACATTAGTGACAACAAAGTCAAACAAATATTTATGTAATAAATGTCATTTGATAGATAATTTAACTCCTGTAATTGGTATACCCTGTATTTCATATTAGTAAATACAAGGAATATTGAAGGCAAGGGAAAAATTCTGTGTAAGACAATTGAAAGACTTTGCAGAGCAACAGTTAAATTAAACTCAGAAAAAATTTTATTTGCACGTTCACCCGTCTTTTAGTCTGATTATTGTCGTTTCTCACTGATGATAAAAACTGTACTTTTCCATACTTTTTCTTTCCATACTTTTTTTGTATTCTTGTACTTTTTTGTGCAAAGTGTTGTGATGAAATATAAGCTCAGAAATGTATGAACGTATTTTCAGAAATTCAGGCAATGATGCACATTTACTTCTCTGTCCCTTTTACACAAAACACTGTCCATCTTTTGGAGGCGTGAAAATGTACATGCATTGTGATCCCTTAAGTATACTCGCAACTTAATGTGTAAACATAGCCTGTATTACAAATATGTCATAGTTCTTTATTATACTATAACATCTTACTGCTTTATATAAATACAGATGATAAAACTGTTATATTAGAAATTAAATATTAATACAGAATGCACTTTCAAAACACAAGCCTCCAAATGCAGTTCATATTTCACTTTCAGTGCTCAGTTGAAAATCTTCATGACTTTTCAAAATAAATCTGAACAGCTACTAGACATTTTGTTTATGACTAAAGGCTATCCACATTGGTCTGTGTTGACAAAACAGTTAATAGACAGATTTTGCAATATAGTTTTGAAGCATCCCAAACTATTTTCATATCGTTTATCCCTCTGAAGTGCTATGTCACTGTGAATATTTAATGGACGAGGACAAGGAGCTTTTTAATTGTGGTCTAAACTTCCACAGATTTCAGTGGGAACATATGAAAAGGATCAGTTAGAAGGTATTTTATGCAATGCTTAAAGGTTTATTTGTACATTTGATTGCAATGTTGTTACATGGTCACTTAAATAAAAACTTTCCATTTTGTATTACAACACACCTTAAATAATCTAAGTAGAATATTAGCTAGTTTTCTACCAGTTGAGACACATGAAGTTATTAAGTAAGTTTTTTACAGTTATGAGTGACAATCAAATTCTGCCCCCAACTTTGATTGATTTTTTTTAAGAATATTTATTTGCAGTAGGCACCATCATATTCTTGTGTTACCTTTGCTTCATTTCCCTTTTCTTCTCATACTCTCTTAATTGTTTGTGTCCACTTACTTTTTTTATCAGATGTCTTCTCTTATTTCCTGATGGATTAACTACCCTACAACAGGCGCATCCCTACCTCCTTCCTCTTCACAGCTGCCAAATCTGCAAGAGAGCTATAAATTGTCACCAGAGTAAACCCCAAAATTCTCACAAAAGCAAAGTTTCAGAAAAAAGTACGCATTTATTGAGTTCAAAATGTTAAAAGAGAATTAAAAAAAGGTCTTGGGTTCAGAGAACCTTCTCTGGTGTTAAGGCAGAGCTGCAAAGGAGGCTCGCTTACTGAGGCTATTGGCACTTCTGGCTGGGAGCAGTGGGTTGGGGAGCCCCTGCCAGCTGCTAAGTGCCATTGATGGCCTTGTCACGTCTACAAGTGGAATTAGTGGAAAACAACATGAGTTTTAGAGGATGGGTCTAGCAGTTTCAAGAAAGTTTCTGCCTTGCTAGAAATTTGTGAATGTTTCCTAAACACGGAGCTGGGTGGATGACATTTTTTTCCATGTATCTTGTATGGTGTGAATAATCCTACCTCAGTCATTTTCACTTTAGACTTTCAGTTTTCTTCCCAGCATCCTGCCTGAAAATATACTTAAAAATTGTAAGCTGTTTTCTGTTTGAATATTTCACATGGCCTCATGAATGGTCTAACATAGGTTAGACCTAGTCTAATTGACTTGATCTATATATGTAATACGCAGCTGGCATATTCCAAATGTTTTCCCGTCTATCTTTTACAGTTGATACAAGGCAAACCTAATACTCTCTGATGTATTTCTTCTCTGTTTCTAAATTACATTAGTTTTACTCCAAAATTAGGTTAGGAAAAGACACGACGGACTATTGAGCTCTCATGCAGGTTTTAGGAGGAACCTAGAGGATGGACATCTACTTAATCACCAGCTTTAATCAGTGTCAGTGTCTGGTCAGGTGAAAATTTTTTTCACTGCAATGATTGACCCACTTTATTTGTCTTTCACAAATAGACTATGAAGAACAGCATTATCAGTTGTCCATTTTTCCAGATGTTAATGGTCAGTATCAACACAAGACATGCAGTTACAGAGGATTAAATTCTCATCCTTGACATTCAAAGAATCAGCAAGGCCACAATAGCTTGCTGAATGGCCAAGCTTGAAAATTAGCATCTTTTACAAAAGCTCTGATGTTAGTGCTCTGAAAACAGAAGTTCAAATTAGTGGATAACTCCCTGAACATACACAGGAATGTGCTGAGTATTTTCAGTGCTTATGAGCCACAGACAAAAGAACCCAATTCTTACAATGTGATCCTCCTTTCTGGAGATTATGCGTACATGTAATATCATCTGAAGAAGTCAGATTCTTTCTCTCTAGTTGGACAAGTTTTTTATTTTTTATTTTTTCTTAAACCACATCTCTGGAGAAGGACAACTATTCTGTGACATTACGAAGAGTAAAATGAGCTCACATCCCTTATTCCATTGACAGGAAAAGGGGAAAAAATAGACCATAAGCCAGGACTACCATCCTGGTACGTTCCTCCATCATCTATCTGTCTGACAGCAACAAGAGAGACCCTTAACTACCGAGATCCCTAATAAATGCTCATATACAGACACTCCGCAAAAGCAGAAAGAGGACTGAGGCACAGACCAGCATCCCAGCCTTAGGAATGATGTTAAAGAATCCCAGACGCTACGTGAGAAACAAAGTTAAGGGAGGAATAGAATTACTGGGTTCACGCTGGAAAGAACAATATTGATCCTGAGATTTAGGGGCAGAATTAACTGTTGGTAGAGGAATGAACAGATGTGGGTTCGCTAAAGATTTCTGTCTCTTGCTCACACGCACATACACACGTTTTCGGTTTAGGTACTAATTATTTCTGTTTCATAGTGCTGTTTGTTTTGCTCTTGCCCCAGCAGATATTTAAGATCATGAAACATGGGAATTCGATCTTCTTTTTAGATGAGCTCACTGAATCTTAATGTCTCATATTTTCATGTGATTACAGAAGAGTTCTGATCGAAATGAATTAATCTCTGGGAAAGATACAAAAAAACCAAAAACTGCATTACCTGTCTTTATATAACAGAAAACCACTGCATATAAATTTACATGTATAAAATCTTTCTGCCAGAGGCATTTAAAATTATTATTTGTTCTTCTCTTTAATTTCATAAAAATCTTCCCATGCAGACTCATTATAGGCTTGTAAGTAGGAGCTGAGAATGAAGGCTTGATTTGATCCACCATGAGGCAGTATGCTCTAGTGAGAGTACGTGTTCTTGGGAATCTATAAATGTCAAGACTGTTAACTATTTCACTGTTCATCAAAGCATGTCAGAAAAGAGAGAGTTTTGTTCTCTGAAGAGGTGCTCAATCAACTGTGAGTGGCAGCTCCTTTTCGTGCCATGAATTTATGGGTTTGGGAAGTGTACTTTATTTATTTTTTTTCCATAGGAGTGGAAGGAGCCCAGCAGTGCTCTGCTAGGCAACTGGCAGGATATGCCTCTGTTGTAATGAGGGCAGGTTTTAGATGCCCTCACTCAAGCTGTTGCCCACTTGAGTTCGAACACAGACATGTGCTGCCCCTCAGGAGTCACACATCTGGAGCTGGACAGCTGTTCATCTGTGGTAGCTGACAGCTGGCTGGGGTGCTTAGGCCCACCCTTGCATTTTTGGACGTAACTTTGCATCTTTTGGACGTAACTTTGCATCTTTTGGGGGAAGCCCTGGCAGGTAGGAAGTTTAACAAGACAACACAGTTTTCTGATATCAGCGTCAGGTATTTCAATTTAGGACAAGTCAAGACTCAAGAGCCAAGACAGAGCATATAAACATTTTTTCAGATACTGCCGCAGTCCTCAGCCAGCCATTTCTGATAAGGGTGGTCTGTGAATAATAAATGCCTATTGCCCTCATTTAATAACTGCGCTAAACCAAAGTACTAAGGTCTGAAAAATATGATGGCTAAGTACTTTGAAAATGTGACTCTCAAATAGCTGGAGAGCAATCTAATGAGCACGTTGTTGTAGTTTATCAAACAATTTATCAAAAAGCTCTACACAAAATTCTTACGGTGCTTTATGGAGGAAAATGTTCAAATGTGTCATTAAGAAACATATAATGTGTACTGAATAATGTGCTGCTAATGTCTGTAGCTTCTGCACATACTCAGCATACAAATAGTATAATTAACTAATCAGAAAATGCATGTTAGAATATGACAATGAATGTGAAATGAATAGTGTACTGCATAAAGAACTGCTTACTTGTGTGAAGAGGAATTGTAGTCTCAATTATTTATATTGGACTGCTGACCAAGGAGATCCAATTTTGTGCTGTTTCATCACAGTGCTATGTATAGGTTTGTTAACCACCATAAATGCCCCCCAAGTTAAAGAACTCTGACTGACAAAAGCAATATCAGGCTGATGAGGCACTAAATGAATGTGTTCCCTTAAGAAGATACAGTTAGATGTAAACTCTGGACCAGACGACTGTGGCCAGGGGAAAAGCATCTGCGACTGGTACAGCATGAGTAGGGTAGAGCTGCTGAAATGTCCTGGAGACCTGATAGTGGCCAGTGGGGCAGAGCAGGCACTAGCTGTTCAGAGAAGCGGGGCCTGTAAGGACTGACCAACAGTAACAATTTACATGTGGTCTTTTTTTTTGTTCTTAAGTGGCCTTTCCTTTTCTCGTGAACAAAAACCACACCCTTACACCAAGAGGTCATGGCCTCTTGTGGCTCTTCTTACTGAGCCATGCCCATGGCCTTACACGCTGATCCTCTGGAGCAGAAGGGGTAAAGTCATTCTGGCCCCATCCATACTCCTACAAGCACCCGGTTCTTCCTTCCGGCGATGTATGAGGGAACTGCATCGTTCAGTTTTAAACAGGCCGAATGCTAGCACTTCTTGCTGGTGGGTCCTGCACAGATTTCTACAAGCTTTATCTGGGAGCATTCACACTGGCCAGAATTCCCGTCATGTCATTTCTATGCCCGTCCCCACAACGATTCCTGCGACACACCTTTTGCACAGTGCCACCCAGGCCAAATTACCCCCTTGTGCAATTGAAAGTATTGTTTCATCTTCAGTTTCTTTCTTTGCCAGGGGCCATGAGAGAATATTAGGAACAGGTGGCTGTAGCCAAAGTCCTAGATTTTGCTTTATTATTTGTGTGCATTTACAGCCTTCCAATGTGACAGTCTCATTTAGTCGGTGCTACAGGCAATCTCTGTCTGTACCTAAAAATATCTTTAACAGCTGCACGTAGGGAACAATCACGGGGGAAGGAAAAGAAGCATACAAAAGCAAAAGGCAACTTAGAAAGGAATTGGAACCAGAGGAATTGAAGACTGGGGTTCTTTTATTACCTAAAAGGACACTTATTTTGAGGAGCATGCAGAGTTTGCTTTTACTGATTCTATTTTTGTTGATATTTTGTCCGTTGCCATTGTTTGCTTCAAATAATTTCTCAGGAGATACCTGGCAGCTGCAGGCAGCAAATATTAGCAAAGCAGCTCTGAAAGTGAAAAATTGGATTATTCTCTACAGAAGACAACTACTTTATACGAGCACAAAGAAATATCTGTGAATCTTGGCATTATATATTGGGATGTGTGACAAGTTCCTATAAACTCACAGACACAACCAAGAAATAGTGTGAAGAAAATATTTTTCTCTTTCTTCAAACCTTCAGCTGGAAAGACTGGGGGGTGATATCTTTTATCTCTTTTTCTAGTGCTCACTGGAACATTCACATTTAAAAGTTCTTTTCTGTCCTTTCTTCCCAAAGTCCTTGTCGCACTTATTATCTGACAAACTTTGCCATATCCCCTTCCTGCCACTCTGTCACCACTTCAAAAATTGTTAAGCCAGGGCTAAGAAAAATCATTCTTTATTTGTAACCCCAAAGTGGAGACCTTAAACTGGCAAACAGAAACCAATTTATACTCCTTTAGGAATTATCCCTCCCTCTGTTTCCTTCCTTTTCCTTAGGTTTTCAGCTTCCTTATAAGTGTTTTGGCAGAGTGATGAGACAGAAAGTGCAGTATAGACCAGTTTGTCATCAGACCCCCCAACAGGGCAACCTGACACCCCAGGTCAGCCTGCCCGTTTCAGATACTTGTCTAAATCTTGATTAATTTCTCCCCACCACCACCCCCCCCCACCCCACAGCTTTGAGGTCATAATAGGAGCAGGCTTCAGGATGTCCTAGTTTCCTGAGGGGTAAAATTAAACATTTGCTTCATCCCAGAAGAGTGTAGGATGGTGAGTAGGTTATAAGATTCATGTTGTCTCCACTTGCAAGGTGTTTTTACTTGTTCAACGTATTGGCTCCCTGAGGAACTCTAATTGGAAGTGTATTAGAAAGAAAGACCTCCTCAGGGATGTAGAAAATGATGTGGTGTTCCTCATATCCAGTATAAGAAAAATTATTTCATAGTATCCAATGTACAAACAGATAAACACTCTTTTCCCAGGCTTTTTAGTCTCATGTTACAAGAAAAGATTAGCAGAAATCAATGCAGTGTGTCCCTGATACCAATGCAAGAGTGTCCACATGTGCCCACTTATTTTTCTCATCTTTTCCAAGTATATCTTACCTGAATTATAAGAGGCTTTTGCTTTCTCTGTCCCTCAATTTGTTCTGGAAAAATATTTCTCTACCCTGTCATTTAATCCTCCGGTAACCGGAATTCTACAACACGTCTTAAGTACTCTTTTCTGGCACTTCACTAAATATTCTTAATTTAAATAATTTCCCTCTAAATCCAAATAGAATAAAAAATAAAACAAAACACCCACACAGACTTCGTTGCTTCCAAGTCATTTTTATTTAGCCCATCTTCTTCTAATCCTCATTTAGATGCCCATCATATAAATATCTAAAGTGGAACTGACTCTCATTGGCTACTTCTATCGCCAACAGAGAAAAGGAGGCACTTCTAGACTTCTATTCATCTGATCTATTTTCGCTAATTAGTAAGTTTAATTATGACCTGGAAGTTCCTACTTGAGCCACTTAGCTAGACAGCAACCTTAAACAAATTAAGAGATAGAACTTGAGTTTTACATTTATTCTGGTAAATCCCACCGAGACAACACAAGAACAATGCTACTACTAAAGCCTTGTGCATTATTTCTTAATGAAATCTTACCTATGGTGCCCAGAATCAACAAATAGCATAATAATAGCTGCTCAAACATCTGAGATTAATCTGGTATCTCACAGTCAGTTCAAAAAAAATGTGAAGAGGAGCAAAAAATAAATGAGCATAAATTAAAGGTGCCCAAGGGTTCTTTACAAATACATTAAGACAATAGATATTATAAGACCAGAGCGTAGATGCATTAAAAAGTGAGGTGGTGAATGAAAATATTCATGATTCATATAATAAATGTGATAATGAACTCCTTTTAAAGAACCTAATATTTAATTAAAAACTGAACTAAACTAAACTGAAGGGCTTCTAGCTCTTATACTAAATGTGGAGGAAACTTTCCAAACATGAACAGAAAGAATGTTTTCAGAGACACAACAGTGATATGAGTGCTTCTGAAGTAAATGTCTACCCCCTTTGATTTACCCTTGACCTCTACTCATCTCACTGTGCAGCAGTAACACAAAGACTTCAAACCATCAGAAAGTAATGTGAAGACTTCAATCAAGTCAGCCCTTGGGGAAGATTCAAGCCAATGACTGAAAGAAATAGGGAAAAATAAAAGACTTGCTTATAAGTTTCCATTTCATGCTAAGATAAATTTCCTCACATATTTGCAAGAACACAAAGCAGAGCTAAAAGAAAGCTACAGTTGTTAGTCATGAAGTCAAGTATTCAAAGTTTTTCCTTTTTTATGTGAGAATTCCTAGATTTTATACCTATATTTTAGTTTTTCAAATTCCTGTTTTTCCTAGAATCCTGTCTTATTCAATACAAAAGAGATAAGTTACACACAGAACTAGCAGATCTTCAACATTTTTCTTTTAACTGAGTTGTTGAAAGTGTGATTCATTGAAGAAGACGACAGCTGCAGTGATAAGCAGTCTGTTAAAGATCTCATGATCTCATAGTGAGGTGGAACATGCATGAAGACAAAAATCAGTAGTCTTCAAACAAGGTGAGAAGAGAAGAATAGAAAAGTAGATGTTAGGGATACAAGAATGATTAGGTTTGATTTTTCCTCACGCTTTTCTGGTAAAGCACCAGAAAGCAGCAAAATGACTACATTCTTTGAAAGGCAATGAAGTCTTCAAAGATGCAACCTGCTCTCTAGTTCACAAAAATGCAGCAAGTTTTTACAGACAGACTGGAGCTAACCATAGATGGTCTGTGAGGGCCAGCTGCCCCACGGGAGGGAGCCAAGGGTGGCCATGGGGCTGACTGGGCCATGCCCTCATGAAGCAGGGACCCATGCCACAGCATCCAGTGAGGGCAGGACCAGGTTGGGGACAGTGATTTGGGCCAGCCCAGAGCCCACAACTTCCTGGCAAGACCACAGTGATGGGGAGGACTGAGGTCCGTTCAGGAGCCAACCTGAAGGTCTGGTCCAGAGACTGGGCAGCCAGGTGGGCCCTGGGGTTGTGCGAAGGCCGCTGGCACATAAGCCACCATTTTTTCACTGGTGTGGCACAGCCAGTTGAGTGGACAAAATACTTCAGTATTACTGCAAGAGATCCTGGTTGCCACCATCTTGATTTTCAACCATAAAATCATAGAATACCAGGTGGGAAGGGACCTCAAGGATCATCTGGTCCAACCTTTCTCGCCAATAGCATGGTCTAGCAACCTGTCCAGCTGCATCTTAAAAGTGTCTGGTGTTGTACCCATTACCCCTCGTCTTTTCCATGTGACTCCTTGTAAAAAGGAAGTCTCCGTCTTCTTTGTAGCCACCCTTTAAATACTGGAACATGGTGATAAGGTCTCCCCTAAGCCTTCTTTTCTCAAAACTAAACGAGCCCAATTCTCTCAGGCTTTCCTCATATAGCAGGCTTCCCAGTCCTTTCATCATCTTTGTGGCCCTTCTCTGGACCCTCTCCAGCCTGTCCACATCTTTTTTGTATAGCAGGGACCAAAACTGAACGCAGTGTTCCAGGTGTGGCCTGACAAGCACTGAGTAGAGTGGGATAATGACTCCTTTGTCTCTGATGATGATGCCCTTGTTGATGCAACCCAGCATCCTGTTGGCTTGCTTTCCAGCAGAAGCACATTGTTCACTCATATTGAGCTTGTTGTCCACCAGGACCCCCATGTCCCTTTTCACAGAGCTACTCCCCAGCCGCATGGATCCCAGCCTGTGCTGCACTCCTGGATTATGTTTTTTACCAGGTGCAAGACCTCACATGTTGTCAACAACTCCTTGTTGGACTTCATAAGGTTCTTCTTAGCCCACTCTTCCAGCCTATCCAGGTCTTCCTGCAGGGTGGCTCTCCCTTCCGAAGTGTCCGTTTCCCCACCCAGTTTGGTGTCATCTGCAAACGTCAGGGTACACTTGATCCCATCATCCAGATCACTTATGAAGATATTAAACAGCATTGGGCCGTAGGTCTTCCCTTGTCCACTGATGTTGTCACTCCTAATAGAAAGCCACTAGATTGGTCAGGCAGGACTTGTCCTTGGCAAAGCTATGCTGGTTGTCTCGAATCACCTCCCTCCCCTCCCTGTGCCTTAGCATAGCTTCTAGGAGGATCTGTTCCATGATATTCCCAGGCACAGAGGTGAGGCTGATAGGTCGGCAGTTCCCAGGATCCTCGTTTCTACCCTTTCTAAAAATGGGTGCAATGTTTCCCTTTCTCCAGTCACCAGGGACTTCATCTGACTGCCATGATTTTTCAAATACCATGGAGATTGGCTTGGCAACTACATCAACCACTTCCCTCAGGAGTCTGGGATGCATCTTGTCAGGTCCCATAGACTTCTGTATGTTCATGTTCCTAACATGGTCATGAACCTGATCTTCTCTTACAGTGGGAGGGACTTTTCTCCCCCAGTCCCTGCCTTGTGGTCCATCCACTTGAGAGGTGTGGGGAGAGATTGCTAGTGAAGACTGAGGCAAAAACATTGTTGAGTACGTCAGACTTCTCTTCATCTGTTGTTACTAGTTTGCCAGTCTTACTCATCAGGGGGTGCACTTTTTTTTGACCTTCCCTTTTCTGGCTGACATACCTGTAGAAGCCCTTTTCGTTACTCTTTGCGTCCCTTGCCAAGTTCAGCTCCAGCCATGCCTTGGACTTCTTGAACCCTTGGCAAAGCCCTGTATGATCTGACTGCACTTTGAAGAAGAGGTTTCACTCCTAGAGAGCTTCTAAGCAACATTTCTATGATCATTTTCAGTACAGACCTTGTAGCACGTACTGAGGTTTGAGAGTGAGAAGTGGAAAACTTGTGCAACATCTTCAGAAAATCTTAGAACAATCTTTTTCGCAAGGTAAAACTGAAAAGCACTAATCAAGACGGGGAAATATTGTCACATGCTTGCAAAAATTTACGCATACATCTGATCTAGGCTAACTACCAGTACTTTTTCCGTTTTGTGACTCCTGGATTCATTCAACTTCACAACTGCAAGGTTTGATTCAATCGGGTGATAGTAGGTTTTAGTCAAAGGGGTCTGAGGAGCACTAGGTTAGGTTATTTTCTATTTCCTACATCTAAAGTAGAAATATGTAAACACAAAAGAGAAAAAAAGGTAGATACACCATACACTTGGCAGAATTGGCTTAATATTACACCTTGTTGGGTTACTGAAAATGGACACTTTTTAATGTGAAAGCCTGGCTGCATATTTCTGCAGCTCTCAGTGCTGAGAGGCACTGAGGCATCCTTGAGGCTGACTACGGGGAGTTCTGGAGTATAAAAATAACTGGAGAAGTGCACATTCGATTAACAAAAATAAACACCTCAGTAACTTCTGAACTGTGAATCAACAAATGAACACTACTTAGCTGTAAAAGATTGAATTCTAAACGAAAAATATTTGCTGAATTTCTCATTGCCCATAAGAAATTTGCATTGCAAATTTGTGACACTTTGAAAGGGTCATATCACTTTTTGCATGTGTTTCAACACTGCTGAGGCTTAATTTATGTACTGTCATTGAAGAGAGGGAAGTATAATGGATTTTTAATTATTCCAGGTTACAAAGAGCAAATGGAAGGTAGTCCAGTTTCTAGACAAACCAGTTTCTAGACAAAAAGGAAGAGAATTAGGAATTATAAAGAGCAAATTACAAATTCATGCCCTATTAAAGTTTTCTTGGGAACGTGGCATTCTCATATTTTAAAAAGTATACATTTATTTCTTGATTCACTCTCAGGGTACAATGTTCCATCATATTTTTAAAATGGTTAACAAGTTTGCATGCACCAAATTAACTCTGGTTTATTTATATTCACGCATACTACTTTGCTTTTGAGTAAGTAGGTTGATGTACCATACAAAGGCAACAAAGTCCTCCTGATAGACTTATTTTTTCTGACTTTTCCAGTTCCTCGACTTGAGAAAGTGGGAAGTTATTTACATACTTTCATAAAGTTCTTCATTCTCAGCCCATATATTAAAGTACACCATTAATCGGACTTTCAAGTTTAAGTTCTCTCAGTAACTGCTAGCACTTAGGATGAGAAGTTAAAGGGACAAATATCTGATTGGCTGGTTTTGGTGAATTTTTGCATTAGTGCATTTTTGGATCTTAAACACTTTTGTTCAGTCATAGCTGATTACAAGGCAGATAGTAGTACTTTTCTGTACCTCCTTGTATTTCTTCCTGTTCACTAAGAATGTGATCCAGCACCTCTTAAAGTCACCAAATGTCTTAATAATTATTAATTATTAATAGATTTAAACCACCACAACACACAGAGCATTTTTCCTCCCTATATCTGCCAGAACTTGCTCACTAAAACTAAATTTCAGCATTCTCACTTCTCCCCACACACATCTTTCCAAGTGTTCCATGTCTCATTTTTTCTCTTTTCATCCTCGTTGCCACTGAAAACACACATTTAACATGGGTTTTCATTAAAGTAGGTAAAATTATAAATGTTCTCTGTTTAGGTACCGTTCATCTAAATATAGTAAACTTTGTTGTGTAGACAAAGTTCAGCTGAACTCTTTGAATAGTTTGAGTTTTAGAACAAATCTGGAGATCTTACAAGAGACTTTCTTGGGAAATTTAGAATGTTCTGCTTTTGGTTCTGAAATACTACAAGAAACCATGTTGGTGTTTCATCATTTGCAGTTCCATCTGGAAGCCATAAAGAAAATTTGCATACATAAAAATAAAATATTATTTGAATATTTCAGACCTTCATTAAAGGTTTGGTTTAATTTCTGGTCTAATCACAGATGATACTCAAGTGGTGTTGGGGGACACTTAGATTTGGACTGGTTTATATCTAATTTTCATCATCAGGATAACTGCCTTCTCTTGAGAAAATGCAATAATTAAAAACTGCTGCTTTTTGTCAGGATTGTCTTTATGGGAAAGTGTTACGAGAAGTAAATGGATTGGATTCAAACACCTGTGATGCCTTTCAATAGGCTTTGAAGGGCTACAAGGAATGAAAGGTAAGATTCAAAGTTGAAAAGTTTGCATGCACCTACTGTCAATAATTTATATGCTTTAGTGCAGAAATTTCTCTACTAGAACATAAGACTGGTTATGGACCTCCAGACTGAGTCTCTGTATGGCAGTGACAGCTATGCTAGAGCCATAAAGGAAATGAAATGTATTTTTATTACTGTGTTAGAAATTTCAAAATAGATTGGTTTCATTGTTTTTTTTTAGAACGTTACTATTGTGTTTCACAGCAGAAAAATTCACAAAGGGACCTTTTGAAGACCTCTGGTGTCTGGAGATCTTGGGCAAAATTTAGAGGGCTTGCAACTGAGCAGTCTGTGATTCCACAGAAGGAAACCTACTACTTCCATTATTTTGAGTTATTAGTGTTTGGTTCCTTTATTTTTCTAATACATACACAATGTGTGAGACAGTTGGTTTCCTTTCTTAAATTAGATTTAACAGTAAATGATAGCAGTTTCACCAAAAATGTCTCATATACCACAGAGACTGTGGCCGTGTCTGCTATCAATAACATAAAGTAATATCTGAGACACTCCAGGGGCTACTAAAAGAGGAAACAACATATCCCATATCAAGTTCTTAAGCCAGAAAAATCTAAAATGGCACCATCATAAAATCTACCTCTGTGAGTAATGACAGACATGGATAGAAGTCTCAGGCCCAGCCTTAAATATAATATATTACTTCTGCTCCTGCCATTCCCTGGTGTCTGCCACAGCTCTCTGCAGCATGGAGCATGCAAGCTACCAAAAGTATGTGTTTGCTACTGTTGGCAGACTGTGAGAGCAATAGATAAAAAGGGAAACTGGGCATGTGCCATCCGCTCCTGTGGAAGTTTTCCAGGAGGTATTTCAACCTGTGAACAGGAATTCCACCTTCCCAAGAGCCCTTGCATAATAGGTACGCGGCTCTGCAAGTGGAATTGAACAATGGTGGGAACAATGGTTGATCTAGGTTGAAGGTGTTGCCAAGGTTAAGTTGGTCTATGCCCTGCGACAAAACCGCTTCCATAAAGGAAAAAATATGGGTTATTGACACAGGACACTCTCTCCTGAGGGGAACAGAAGGCCTAAGATGCAGACTGGACCCACGTCTTAGGGAAGGCTGTTGCCTTCCTGGGACCTGGGTTAAAGATGTGAAGAGAAAACTTCCTGCCTTGGTATGGCCATCAGATTATTATCCATTATTGATTTTTCAAGTAGGCAGCAATGAAGTTACAACAAGAAGTCCGAGGGCAATCAAGAGAGACTCAGGGCCTTGGGATGACTGGTTAAAGGATCAGGAGCACAAGTAGTGTTTTCCTCTATTCTTCCAGTTGCAGTGAATGATGAGGAAAAAAACAGGAAGAGCCAGCAGATCCATACCTGGCTCCGAGCCTGGAGTCAACTGGAAAATGTGGGGTTTTTTGATCACAGGTCGTTCTATACAACACCAGACCTGCGAGTGACGGATGGGGTACACCTGTCTCAAAGGGGGAAAAGGGTCTTTGCTGTGTATTTGGCAGGGCTCATTGAAAAACCTTTAAACTAGATTTAAAGGGGAAAAGGGGTAAAATCAGGCTCACTAGAGATAAGCCTGGGGGCAGCACACCAATGTTTGAGGGACAGTGTGCTAGTGAGTTCCTTGGCCTGCTATGTCAGCGGAGGTAGGGGGTGAAGATCCATGCAGCAGCAAAGATGCAAGAATTATTGATGTGTTAGAAACCATGGAAGCGCCTGAGAATAGTTACATAGGAATTAGGACTTCTCCCCCCAGGAAGATCGTGGGATCAATAGCCCAACTGATGTGTATCTACACCTATGCATGCAGCATGGGCAACAAGCAGGAGGAGCTGGAAGCCATTTTGCTTCTGGAAAACTGTGATATAGTCACCATCACAGAAACATGGTGGGATGACTCACACAACTGGAGTGCTGCAATGGATGGCTACAAACTCTTCAGAAGGGATAGACAAGGAAGGAGAGGTGGTGACGTAATGTGGTACATTAGGGAATGTTTTGACTGTCTAGAGCTTGGTGGTGATGAAAGGGTCGAGTGTTTATGGGTAAGAATCAGGGGAAAAGCACACAAGGCAGACATTATGGTGGAAGTCTGTTATAGACCACCCAACCAGGATGAGGAGACAGATTATATATTCTATAAGCAGCTGGGAGAAGTCTCACAATCGCTAGCCCTTGTTCTCATGGGAGACTTCAACTTACCAGATGTCTGCTAGAAATACAATACAGCAGAGAGGAAACAGTCGAGGAGGTTCCTGGAGTGTGTCGATGATAATTTCCTGACACAGTTGGTGAGTGAGCCAACTAGGGAAGACACCTCACTGGACCTGTTGTTTGTGAACAGAGAAGGACTTGTGGGTGACGTGATGGTTGGAGGCTGTCTTGAGCATAGTGATGATGAAATAATAGAGTTGTTGATTCAGAGAAATAAGGATGGAGGTCAGCAGAACTGCCACCTTGAACTTCCGGAGGACAAACTTCAACCTGTTTAGGAGGCTGGTTGTCAGAGTCTCTTGGGGGGCATTCCTGACGGACAAAGGAGTCCAGGAAGGCTGGACATTCTTCAAGAAGGAATCCTTAAAGGTGCAGGAGCAGCTCATCCCCATGTGCCAAAAGATGAGTTGGTGGGGAAGGAGACGAACCTGGCTAAACTGAGAGCTTTGGCTGGAACTCAGAAATAAAAAGAGAGTTTATGACCTTTGGAACGAGGGTCAGGTCACTTGGGAGGACTACAAGGAGGTCATGAGGTTATGCATGGAGAAAATTTGAAGGACCAAAGCCCAGCTAGAACTTAATCTGGCTACTGCCATAAAAGGCAATAAAAAATGTTTCTATAAATACATTAGCAACAGAAGGACGGCTATGGAGAAACTCTACCCTTTGTTGGGTGCAGAAGGAAACATAGTTACCAAGGATGAGGAAAAGCATGAGGTGCTTAATGTCTTCTTTGCCTCAGTCTTTAGTAGTAAGACCAATTACTACACCCCTGAGCTGGAAGACAGGGATGGGGAGCAGATGAAGCCCCCATAATCCAAGGGGAAATGGTTAGCAACCTGCTACACCACTTAGACACACACAAATCTATGGGG
>VYZM01024148.1:105683-208842 GCA_013398915.1 Dromas ardeola
GGAGACATTATCACCCTCTACAACTACCTGAAAGGAGGTTGTAGCAAGGTCAGAGTCAGTCTCTTTTCCCAAGTAACAAGTGACAGGACCAGGGCAAATCAATTCAAGTTGCACCAGAGGAGGTTTAAATTGGATATTAGGAAAAATTTCTCCACTGAAAGTGTTGTCAAGCATTGGAACAGGCTGCTTAGAGAAGTGGTTGAGTCACCATCCCTGGAGGTATTTAAAAGATCTGTAGATTTGGTGCTTAGGGACACAGTTTAGTGGTGGACTTGGCAGTGTTAGGTTTTGATTTGACTCAGTCTTAAGGGTCTTTTCCAACCTAAACAATTCTATGATTCCCTGCTCTGAGGATAAAGTGTGAGATGACATTTGCCTATTTAGGAAATAGTGCTGCAGGTTGGGCCTAGTGAAGATCTTTGGGAATAAAGAAAAAGAAAATTGTTTTCTTCTAAGGTTCAAGATGAAAGTAGGTAAGTGTAGAGAGAAGAATTCATGAGAACATTTATGCACATTAGTAAAAAAGGACCTTTTAATCAAAATTAATATTTTTTATCAGCTTGAATTGTTTCAAGCAAAACCACAGAATCTGAAGCTTAATGTATTTACCCTCACTTCTAAAAATTTTTGTCATTTCCTGCAACATCAAAAGTAAAAAAGATAACAATGAAAGACAGAAAAAAAAAACAAAGCAAAAGAATAAAAATCCAAACTGAAAGCAAACAAGCAAGCCTCCCAGGGGAGCATGAAAATTCATCAGCCTTTATAGTGGGTTTTGAGAAAAAAAACTAAAATTGCTCCAGGAAAATGCTTTATGATGTTATTTTTAACACTCCTAAATTGGAATATCTTCTGGAATTGTATTGCAGCCATATTATATTCTTGTCAGCTGAAGCCCTACTGTTACTAAATGTGGCAAGCATTTTTCTTGCAGGTGCATAGAGACTAGAAATATAAGGACCAGACTAATGCAGTCAATATGGACTATTAAAACCAGTATCACCTCCCACACACGTTGCAGCTAACCTCATGGAGGTGAAAATTGTCTTTCTTTATAGAAATATTTGTTACTACGGAAATAAATCTGGGAGAGATCTGTGAATTAGATTGCCAGCATCCGTGGGTTTTAAAATAAAAGCACTGCTGAATAACAAGCAAGTTCTCTCAAGTCCTCACTTGAAAAACGTGAACTTCTGTGATGCAAAAATGAAAAGGACAGACAAAATTGATCCAGAAAAGTGTACAAACAGACACTGTATGTGCTGAATACTGTTCCCAGTGAAGAGACTTAGCTGGCTTGCAAACATGGAGCTACCCTGTCTGTTGCCAAAGGACTTGCCAGTGAGAACTAGACATTTGTAATCAAGATTAAGCAGGTTTTCTGGAGCTACGTAAGTGTGGTGGACATATATTTTCATCTGATTCCAATATCCTTTTCTGATCTATTGTTTCCCAGGGGGTATGTAATACCTTGGCTATTGTTTTTTCAGGAATAAGGCTCTCCTTCTTCTTTGTAAACTTTGACGGCAAAAAGGTCTTTGAGATATGCTTGGTTTACTGGGTGTCGAGTACTGAAGACTCATGCCAGTTATAATCAGAAATCATCCAGTCTAGACCTGAGAATGTTTTCAGTGAAAGCAAATACACTTCCATTGACAGCTGTAGTTGTGACAAATCAGTGTCACCACCACTGGTCTTTGGTGTTACATCACTGTCATGAGGAGTGCAATTCTTTTTTTCAGCAGATTGACAAGATTTATTCTCCTTTAACTATTCTCAAGCTAGTTATGCCACTTTAACTAATAACTGAGGGTTTTCTTACTGACATCAAGAAAATTGATGCAAATTGCATAAGGGGAACATAAATCAAATTGTAGTTCAAATGCTTGTGCCAGTTAGATCAACAACAGGGTTGCTATCAACTATAGCAGGGTTGAGATGTCCTGCTTTAAAAAAAAAAAAAAAGGTTATGGAAAGAAGTCAAATGAAAAATATATCTTAATCTACTTTTTTGCATCACTGGAATATTAACCAAAAGCACCAGAGAGCCTTATGACATTTGACTGACAAAGTTTTTGTCTTTCTGCCTACACTATTAGAAAAAAACAATCAACTGCATGTGTTAAGTCTGTTGCCTTTTGGCAAATTTACAACATGATCTAAAACAGCATTTATTAAATAACCAAGAACATATAATTTGCTAACCAGATTTGCTGACCAAGTTCCGTGTCCCTGACTGGATTCTTTTTGCATTTCTGATCATGACAGAGAAACAGACATAGGGATCAAGAAGCCATCATATCAAAGCTGTTTTCAGTGTGTTGTAATTACAAATTAAATTGTGATGAATTACAGGGTCTCAATAGATTATATTTAATCAATTGTATATCATGGTATGAACAGAGAACAAGCCTTAAAAATCTGCTAACTGAAACATAGATCTAAAAATATCCACAAAAATATTTATAACCAAAAATACAGACAGAATGCCTATCAACTTAATGTGATCAAAACCTCATGAACAAAAATCCGGAAGAAATTGACCAACTCACACCAGAAATGTGATAATGCACACTGAAAGATGGGATTACGTTGACTAAATGGCCTTAGGAACTCCTTTCTTCTTTCTCTACAGCGTTGGGGTGAATTTATTCATTTGGGTACCACTTGTTACCAGGTCTGCAAGACGGATACCGCTTTCTCTTTTGCAGCATTGTATGTATGAAACTGCTATAGAAAAGAAGCTAAAGCAAGAAGATGACCCTCCTTGCAGCTCAGAAGGCAGGGTGGTACCCGCCCTGCAGCGGTGTACAAGCTTCAAAACCTACCACCTCTGCTGCTGCTATACACACATTAGGCTGATCCAACATTAGGCTGATCCAATGTTCATGGACATTGACCCTGCTGTCAGTAAGATCTGTTCCTGTTTCCACTAAGTAAAACTTTATGGTCTGGGGACAACAAAAAGATCTATAGAACAGATTTCCAGGTGTTTTGACTCTTCTGCCTTTTCAATGTTGCTCTCAGTGGATGAGAAGTGATGTAGATTCTGTTACATTTCTTTCATTGAGGTTAGAGTGTGACACTAACTAAAGGACCACATGGAGGTGGCAACATCATGCTTTCTCTGAAGGAACTCCATGAAAAACACATGGCTGACAAAAGAGGGCTTAGTACAATGAAAATTCAAAATTATATGACAGTGAAGTATACATAATGTAAAAAGTCTTTAAGAAGTTTCTTATAATCAGAAAGCAACATGTTTCCATTGCTTTAACATAATCGGACAATAAAATTCTGCATTAGAGTGAAAAATAGAAGAACTTAATCTAAGATATTAACAGAAACATGGTTCTTGACAGTCAGCTATGATTAAATAGATGTTAGGGAGTAAAGTCTTTGACAAATACCTCTGACAGCTAATTATTATTTTCCTTTAAAGTTTCCTTTTTCAAAACGAGGTCAATGCAGGAAGATATGTGAAAATGAATAAAAAGAATGAGCTGTCATTTTACAATTTTTTTGCTATAAAATTAACAATATGAATTTATGTCAAGGTTATAACAGCAGAAATGTAACACATTACATAAGCATCTTGGTTCTTTTCATATTAAACATTACAGCATAAATGTTCACCCCCAAGTCCTAGCCCATATGTTGCAACCACGAGTAGTATCTATGTACTTTAGAATGTGGAATGAATAGGACTAATAGGGCAACACGTAGCCTAATAGGACAGAAGTATGTTAGACACTGGTTATTTATGTTGTTGACATCGTATATGATAAAAACATTAAAAGATTCTCATCAGCCCAATAGTCATAGTTTAAGTGATTCAAAGAAAAGGAATGCATATTTTACTTTTCCTTAGGTCTTTAAAATTATATATGCTCACATGCACACACAATTCCTTCCAAATAGATGGTTTTAATTCTATATTCTACAAAACCATTAACTATTTTTCACTTATATCTCTGTGTATATATAAATGAATAAATCAGGTCAACTTTTACCCATAGATTGTATACACTTTTCATCAACACCCTGAAGAAAAGAACAGTGCTATTAGTAAGAGTCAGAATTGGAATTACGGAATTTGTGTGAATTTTTGTGCTACTGTTAAATGCTGTAAAGGGAAATGTAATTATTACTCCTATTAACATAAAAGATTTTGTATGAATGCCAACAAACAAGATTTGGCAAGAATTCTCCTTCTCATGAATTGAAACTATGTCTGCTCTTCCCATTAACCCTTTTGATTTAACAAGTGAAGATGTGCTATACATAATTTCAATCCATCAATGAAAAAAGCTTGTCACCTTAAAAATGTTATTTAAAAAACATGGCAAAGTAGCAATTAAGCACTTTGAATCCTTTAAAATTGCATGCCTGACAAATACTTCTTCATCTGGTGCAAAACAAAATGATAAATAATTTCAAAATAAGCATGATAAAAAATTGATTAGTTTCACTAAATATTATGACATCATATTATACAGAAATGTCAGAATGAATACTTAATTACATACTACTTATGAATAAAGATATTAACTGCTGACCCACTGAACTAGTACATCTACAAAGAGCTGAAATCTTTTGGCATTGAAAGTTTGTCTGTTATGTTCAGCGGCATCACCTCACTTACCTTAAGTTGTCTCCAGCATAGGTGTAACATTTAAGCTAGAGTATCTAGACCTTCATTTCTTTCTGTTGAGACCTACTCAATGACATCCATAACCTCCAGAGGTTTATTCATTCCACTGTGATGAAGAATATACATTTGATCAGATAATTGCATCCTAACCTCATGTGACTAGCTAATCTGATGTAATGGAGACCTAGATGGGTTACTGACATGTAGAGGTCTATTTTGTAAATGCCTAAAGCTAATGGACCTACCATTCTTAATGTAGGTATCGCCAAATCTTCCTAGAAGAGAGAAGTGTAATGGAGAGCAGACCAGCTTTCTTTCCTTTGTGGCCAAACATCATTACATACTATTAGTCATGATGAGATTGACAATTGAAAAAAATGAAAATACAGATGTCACTTTGTTTTAGCATTAGTATACATCAACCTATTAAAGTAGGTCAACACCATCATTCACACTTCAGACATGAATATAAGGAGGAGAATGAAATGAACTCTGGATCTTGACGGAAAAAAATACTTTCAACAGAGAGAGCATAGGGAGAAATTTCAGTGTAAAGCTATATAAAATAATTATTATCTAAACCTCTTTCCAAGCAGTTTTTCTTGGAGAGCTTTGAATGATGAACTTTCTTCTCTTTAAGTGGTGGAAATGTTAAATTTAGGATAATACTTCACATCTCAGACAAAACACAACTCATCTTGTCAACCAAAACAGTAAGAGGCCAGGGGTATAAAGGTCTGTCTCAGGAATAGCAAGCAATTGGCTTTTGTGTTTGCTGCTTTGTGCTTAAAATAAAGTATAGTGTTAGATTATAATGTTATGTTTTTAAACAAATGCAAAAATGATCTGACTTAAAAACAGAGCAAATATAATGGTTTGGGATTGTATTAAATGAATGGTTATCCTGCAGGAAGCATTATACTGAAAGTTGTGTAGTATTTCTCTTTTTAAATACCTTTGTTTTGAGAAAATCTATAGCTTTAAATATAAGGAAATCAGTAATAAACAACGGAGAATATGAAAAAAAGAAACCATATCAAAAAGCATTATTAACATATCTAGGAAACAAGGTATTTCGTACTGAAACACAATCACATATTGTACATATTTCATGTGGAATTAAATATATTATGTGTGTTTATGTGTGTGAATACTTATTCCCCTTTGGGATGAACCCAAAATATGTCATTCTTTTTGTTTTAAACTGTATGAAAGAGAGATAATGGAAGCAAGAAAGGAAATATGTACATTCATGGATGTAAACTAAGCAATGACTACACTAAGTCATACTTTTTTTTGCCGAGACAATAGTTTTCCCAATGGAGAAAAAACATCTGGTACTTAAGTAGCAGGGTTCTTGATGTTAGCATACTTCTTCAGACACCTCTAAATGACAGAAAATGAGCAGAAGTGACAGACTATTCAGAATCAATGCGTACTGTGTGCAGTGAAAGCTAACAAAAATGAAATAGAAGCACCCCTGCTACAGAGAAACCAAAGAAGACTCTATTGAAGAAGTAATTGCAGGCTTTAATGTTCGCATTTGCATTTTGTCCACTCATACAAAATATCCTCCTGGCATCCTATTCAGTCTCTGGCTGGAAAAGTACTGATGATTTCGGGGCAGGAGCTGGGTTCCATGGTTTGAAAGTATAATTTGCTTCCTGAGGAAAGACGACTCCTGGTAAACATAAGTACATAGGACAGATCTACAGTTGTGCTTCTTTGGTGCTCATCTCTGGTGTAAGCAGAGCATCAGAGAGGGAGAGGGGAAAGTAGATTTCTTAGTCCTGAAAGTTGTCTCCCATTATAGTTATTAAAGATTGCTTGTAAAGAAAAATTTGTGAACAGTAAGGTTACATCTATACCATTTAATTAAACAATAAGATTGTTGTACTATTGTCTGTTATAGCCTATTCTAGGAATTGTATCAAAATAGGGAAGTTTTTTGGTCTGAGATGGTTAGGAGAGGAGAAAAATTCCAGTACAGTGAAATGATGAAAGTCCTTCACAACTGAAGGCTACAGCTACTCTAGTAAACTGCAGGTCTCTCAGACTGTTGACTGTCAGAGAGACCAATGATTCATGGAATAGTCCAGATCTATGCTAAACTCTTGCAGCCCCCGAAACAGGGTAGACACAACCAAACTGACTGTGGTGAGTGAGCTCCAGTATTTGTCAGCTATGAACCATGACTGGGAATTGTTTAGGAGACCATTAGTGGGCAGTCTCTTCCAGGAACTAGAATGGACCCAGCTTCCCAGGTTTGGTGAAGAAACTATTCCTGGGACTATTCACACAGGCATACCTGGAGACAGCTCTCAGGACTTGTGAGTCTGCTCTGGTTGCCTTGTCACAGTCCCCCCGTCAGCTGTTGCTGCCTTTTTGACCTTTCTTCTATCATCTGGCTTACACATACTCTTTGTGCATCTTCTCTCCTCTTCTTCAGCTCTTCTGCAATGTTTTTTTTTGCTTTTCCTGTTGCCTCTTCACCCTCTCTATGTGACTGTAACATTGCTTCTTCTGATACTGCTTGTCGTCACTTGCCACTGATTTTTGTTGTTCGTTCTTATCAGAATTGCACCACCATGTTGGGACCTGGATGATCCTGTCCTGAGCCGCTCCTGTGTCTACGCAAGTAGTCATTAGACCAAAGGAAAGAAATGCTCCATCTGGCCTTTTGTGAAACCGCCTGGTTTTGATCTATTAGCTGAGGCTATCTGAGGCAATTTCATGTTGCATTACACTTCATGTCATGGCTGGCGGCGATGCACCTCACTGGAAACCTCTGTCCTGGGAGATTATAAAAAAAATAAGCATTACAGTTCAAAGCAGTCTAAATAAACTGGATATCTGAGCAAACCTAACAAACTGAGTGCTTTAACAGTCATAGAAAAAAAAATCAAAAACCTCATTTCTGTGTTGCATAGATTTTGGCAGGGGATAGGCCCTTAAGTCAGCTCAGCCGTAAGCAGAGGGTTGACGAGCATGCCATGCAGTACAGGTGTAGCTATTATCTGAAACTTCACATGCTGTAATCAGCTGATATTTTGTTTAGATGGTCTGTGAGGTCTCTAAATTCCACCTAAATGGACCTTTGTGATCCTCATTTTTTCACTGAAAACGGTCATATTACTGTGGTGCAACAATTTATCCTATACCATAAAGAACCAATGCTCACAGTCAGCAGCAAAGCACAAGGTAAAATATGTGGACTGAGAATTCAGTTCTTTTCTCAGCTTTAGATCTTATTTTTGGACTTATCCAGCAGTCTGATTCATCAGGATCTAAGTTTTTCTTTTTGATTTCAGTATATTTTGTTCTGTGTTTAAACTGTTAGATCTGCCATTTCATGTTGTGGTCTTATCCGAGTTAGAAAAGGTAGCAGAGAAAAACAACAACAAAATCTTCAAAAAAGCTCCTCCAGATTGTACCAGTGAACCTAAACCATACTGGGGATGCTCTTGAAATACACTGTCATCTTTGCTCTACCTTCAACAAAAATGAAGGCTTAAAATGAAAATGTGCTCTTCAAATAACATACAGAATAATTTACGTGCAACGACATGGTTTTTCTTATCCACATAAGCTCATCTGTGCAATAGAGAATATGACAGAAATCAAAACTGGAAGGCAAGGGAGGAAAGACATCTATCTAGCACATCAATGCTCATATAGTAGGCCAATTAAAGTAGCATATAAACAATATAAAATTCTGCCTACTAGCTGCCTGGAAGGGACTAATCGATTTGCATGGGTGACCAAAATCTCATTATTCTTCTCAATGGTATGGTGATGGTGGCTGAACATCATCTGTGCCTTGGCTGGTCCATTTCTGCTTTGATTTTGAAGTAGTATTGCAGGTGTGTGCTGGTCTTATTTAAGCTGCACTGTAAACCAGGCCCCTGGTTTCCTTAACGCAGTTTATCTCATAGCATGCCAATATGGACATAGGAAAATAAAATTAGAGGGGTCCCTCCAAAGCACCTTTCTTCAATTAATTGCAATTACTTCCTAGAAAGCCGTAAGAAATCTGTCTACTGAGTTCTGATAGCCCAGACTGGCACTAAACCGTAGTTTTTGGAGTTATCCAGGTGCATATCCTTAGAGAAAGACTGAGGAGTTCTCCTTTGTTAAAACACAAAGGTTTGTGGTATCGTTTTTTACCTGGCAAACTCCAAAAATCCAGTACCTCTCTTTCCTTTGATATTTGCCTTTCCAACCTATTATGGGAGTCTCTGAGCCTCTGAGTTTCACTCGTTGCAGGACTAGCACATGGATCCTTTTTTATGTGATCTACAAGTGGCTGGAAACCGGAGAAGGCAGACCGAATGGTAAATCTGCATAAAAGCTTTTGGCTTTAATCAGCCATTTGGTTCTGCAGGTCAAAGTACAAATAATTTTTTCCTGTGTGTTACAAAATGTTCTCTGACCGCTAGGGTACAGGTAATTGCATTCCCAGAAGTAATGCTGTGTAGTAGCAGCTATTCACCAATTCATAGCAAAGAGCATACAGTTGTTGGAACTCGATGTAATTCTCATAGAACTGCTAGTTTTGTTTGTTGAGGTTTTTTCCTCACATATACAGTATATATGTTCATATCTTAACTGTTTAGAAACAGACAAAGTTTACTGAAGTTAAGATCCTCCACTGTTCCTACTGTACAAGCAGCTTATGCTTTGATTTTTTATTTGAAATTAGCATTTATTTTTTGAGTTTGAAAACTGAATAAAAAGTTGTACTTTCCCCCACCCCCCCGCTACTGTCACCAGTTAACATGTCAATTCTTTACTCTGACATCAAATGGAGACATTACATCTAAACTACCTGATTTCCTAGGAAACTTGTATCTCATAATGTGAGTGCTTTCAAAGCGCCATGCAAGATCTACAGTTTGTACAATTTAGATTTTTGGAAAGTCTTGTGACCTTGAGGCAGATCTGTTTTGCTGTGTTGTTGTACTGTAATTGCAGGCAACTTTTAAATGCCTTAAATTCTAAGAAAAAAAAAAAAGTATTACTATTTAGTAATGCTATAGTGTTTTGTATACTTATAGTTAAATACATGCAAACAGATTTGCATGTATTTGCAAAATTTGCAAAAAAATCCAAACAGATTTGGGTTTTTTTCCAGGTAACTGAATGTTTGTTTTTTTAACTTAAATGTTGTTCTCATCAACTCTGTTTTAGCAAAACCTGATTTGCTATTAGTAACCTGATAATGGAACAAAACAAGGGTGAGACAATAATGTGGATTTTGTTGTTATTTTCTGTATTGCATTCCACAGTACCAGAACAATACACTATCTAAAACCCAGAAATGTACCTTTCTTCTAAAAAACTCACAGAATCCAGAAACTTATTGTGAAATATCAAATATTAAGACAGGTTTTGGTTATACCTATGCCTTTTTTTCTCTTTTTTGAAAGTAATAGCAGATGAGATCACATTGAATAATACCTTGTGCCTGAGAAACCCATCCATTAGTTTATCTATAGATGAGTATGCCTACCTACCTATCACTTAGTTATTTCCTTATTAACCACTATGTGGTAATGCTTCCCATTTATTTCATTTTTAAGTAATAAAAATAAAAAATTAATAGTCTCATCCTCACAAAAGAGAGAAATGTGGTTCTGTATAACTGCCTAAAGGTTTTAAGAAAAATAAGGATCATGTTTTACTCTGAAATAATTTTGGATGTAGCCGTTTAGAATCTGAACAAAGTTCTCCCCAAAGAAGAGATTCGGATAAAATATCTTGGTTTGTTCCAGTTTCTCATTCTGAACATTGACTTGGGACCAATTCTTTCAGGTTACAAAAATCAACTTTTTATGCATGCAAGAAACAAACAAAAACAGTCCCTTGGATATATATTGAAATGCTAAGAGTTTCTCTTAAGTAAGAGCATAGTCATAGAGTTAATCACAGATAATTAACCTGAGAGAGTTACTCAGTTAATTGCAAGTGTATAGAAACCTTGAGAAGTGGACTCCACTTCAAGGCTTTCAAAAATCTCCTTGTGTTTTGTTTACCATTTCATAAAATCTATCTTGAAAACTGCAAGGACAATTTTTGTTTGTTTAGTTGAAAAGATGGTCCCAGCAACATTGCTTTTGATCACACTTTGTCCTTAGCATAGGCAAGTTTTTTTTCAGTAATATTTGGTATAGATGTAGGTAAAAAAATTCACCATCAAAGGAGGTACCCTTAAAAACTATGTGAAAATTAATTTTTTGACTGAAACAAAGGCAAGAAGAAAAAATACTACTGAAAGTTTTCAGTAGCATTTAGATTTCTGGAGACTGATTTATTTGGAAAAAATAATCATTATGGTGTTACCTCTATTAGCAGTTAAACAGTATACGTAACTGCTACTTTGATTCCTTTCCATTTTGTGTAAATTTTTGAGCTCTTGAGATATATTTTGTAATGCATTATCTAGTATCATAATACTAGTTATAATATACTAGTTATAATACTATAATTATCTAGTATCATAAAACATAATGCCTAACCTTATCAGATTCCCTAAGGAAGACAGGTACAACCAACTTTCTTCTTGGGCTTGAGGAAACCTACACATATCGTCTTGATGTCAAAACTCTGTCTGAATCATCAGCTGCCCACAATCCACATTTATCCAAAACACCTAGAGTTTCATAAAAACACATTATGCTCACTCATATTATAGGACAAGATGAACCCAGGAAAAGACTTCAGCTAAAGTTAAATCTCTCTAGAGAGGTGGCACCTTATGCCATATTATTCTTGTAGTTGTTTCTTGATGGTAAGAACTACATATTCTGTAAGTCCTCTGCTGTCTGGATGACAGTACCAACTGATATGAGACAAGAAAATATACCTACTTGTTTTGCAGAGGAAAAGAAAGGTTTACTTTTTTTTGAAGAAGATATTCTTGCCATGCTAGGAATTTTGCTTGCCTGTTTGTTGGTTTGTGGTTTTGTTTTTTTTTTTTTGTTTGTTTGTTTTTTTGTTTGTTTTTTAATATTTCTTATTTCATTATCGCTGCAAAAATGAAACAGTAGGTAATGCCTGTTAACTAAGAGACAGAAAAACAGCGGGATAGGTACCATGATGCATAGACAAAAATTTCCTGAATTTAATAGGAAGAATGTTATTGGCCAAGATTTTCCATGCAATATTTTCAGTACTTAATTATTACTAGGTAGTTCAGTGCATTCTTTAAATTAAAATCTAAAGCATGTGAGCTTCTGCTCCTAAACACTGCGGCAGTCTTTTCTGACTACAGTTTATAGGACTCAGCTTCCTAGAGCATCGGGAATCTTTTTTAGGGGTTTCTTTCTGTGTAAATCTCCACTGAATTTAGCTGACTGTAAATGGATATGAGCAAGATACATTTCTTTTCTAGAGTTTCAGACTAAATTGAATGATGGAAATTCCAATTCCTAAGTATATTTTTTAAGTAAGTAAGTCACATTGTTTTCATATGACTTGCATTTCTATCTAAACTTGCCTTCGTCAGAGACTTCTTTGTCCCTCATAATGTTAACCTCACATTGTCTCCTGGATAGTATTTCACAACAACCTTTTACCCATATAGACGCAAACAAAAACATGCACTAAGTGACCTTGGAGCTTCCCAAGATTCTTTCACTAAGTTGCCTTAAACATTTCCCATTCTTGTCTCAATGAACTCAGATGGGGGGTGTAGCTACTCTTTTTCAGAAAAAAATACTTCTTTTTGTCACTTAGGCCTATTTTCCTAATTACTGATGAATACTTAAGGAAATACATCATTTTTGAGCCTCAGTGGTGTTGTTATAAATGTTTCTGCCCCTTGGCTGCCACTGGAAGCAGATGGTAGGCTGACAAGATATATTTAAGTTTTGAGTGCCTTGAAGGAAGTAAAAGCAGTAAACAAAGGTAATTTGAAGTGTGGTGAGTATAAATCATACCTTCATCAGCATAATTGTAAAACTAGGCTTTGATTCTGGAAGAGAAACTTCTTACACAGGAATCTGTACTTGATATGATAATATGTACTCTGTCAAAAAGTGACCAGTGCAGATCCTTTGCCAAAAACCCCAAATGTCCCATGCCTTACTCCTTCCTATATTCCATCCCTTACTCCTTTCTGAGTCTAAAGAATGAGGGTGTGCTTCGTCAGACCAACAGTCCTTTCAGCCCAGTAGCCTCTTCTTGACAATAGCTAAAAGCTGATGTTGAGGGAAAAGTGTAAGAACAGGGGAATAATTTGTGATATCATCACTTATTTTCATCTCTGCCACCTACAGTTTATGTATTTCATAATATTGGTGGATTTTTCTTCCATGGACCTCATAGGAGCCACTGCAATCTCCTGTTGCAATCATACACCTCTTGGAAGACAACTTCTATCACTTCTTTTTAGGTCTGTTGCATAGACAGAGAACAGTAAGTGTATAGGATCTGAAATTCTCTGTGAAAATTCCCAGCTGTCACCTTTGGCTACAAAGAGAAACCAGCTTTGGCTGGATTTCAAGCATAGGTACTTCAATTAGTTGTCTGAGGGTATGAATTTTGAAGCTGACATTTGCTTTTAGAAGATAGATTACCACCAAGTGTTGAGTAGGCTGACAGGGGGCAGTCAACAAAAGAAACAGGAATAATATTATTTACTGTTATAACAGTAGGATATACACCCCAGAAAGGCTTTACCAAGAGATCGAAATATTTTGCAAGGATATTACTAGCAGCAATAAAAGTCAGGTGCAAATTTGAAGTTGTCGCTACTAACAGACTGGATCAAGTCTGAAATCAGAAATCCAGAAAAATTAACCTAAACATTCTAACATTCAATGAGAAAGTTTTTTGCCTTTTTCAGACTGTCGTGGTTTTGGCCAGATTGGTCAATCAGAATGACAGATGGCCCTCCCCTGCCTCTCCCCAAAGAGAGGAGAGGAAGACATAAGGAGATCTATGAGTTTAGAAAAAACTAAACTATTTTAATGAAAATATTAATAAATAATGAAATAATAAATAATAATAAAATGAAAAAAAAAAGTATACTATATATACAAAACCGTATCCAGCTCCCAGGATGACGATTGCGTCACCAGCAGACACAGGGAAAGTCCCAGACTGGAGTCAGCGACGGACAGGAGCTGAATTCCGGAACTAGNGAATTCCAGATCTGGAGCCAGGAATGCTCAGATCGGGATCAGAGGCAGACGAACAGACAGGGTCCTCCTCGGACATTGGCTGTTGAAGAAAGAGAGTTGACCCTTTGATCCCTTAGCTTTTACACTGAGCATGATGCATATGGGATGGAATACCCTATTGGTTAGGTTTGGGTCACCTGTTCTGTCCGCTCCTCCCTACAGGTGGGACCCCTCTATGCCTTTCTGCTTCTGACCCTCTAACGGGGCAAATAATGAAGTTAGCTGACCTTGGTTGTTATAGCAATAAGTATAAGCAAGAGCCTCTCTGCATACCATTCCTTGGTATAATCAGATCTTATCACTCTGAGATCGAACAGTTTCTGAACAATATGCTGTTAATTTCAGACTTTAGTCAGTTAGAAGAGGTCCAGCTAAAAAGTAAAATTACAAATTAGAAAATTGATTCTGTTTTACCTCAAACCAGGACACAGACATTATTCAATTAGCTTAAAAACCAATATTTTCATTAATGGGAGAAAATTCCAACAAGGTTATGATCCAAACAGGATAACACCTAGTAACTGATTCCTCACATAATTATGAATTTGTAACATTTCACTCGATATTTAGGTTCATCAGTTCTTGCTGGGTAGCAAAGCCCAGTTTGAACCAAACTGCTGGTATGGTATGAGTTACTTCTGCTCACTCTTCCTTACGCTTACTGCAGTCATGCCGTCCCTCTAGCTGTTCCTTGTTCTGCCCCTTCACGTTAGCCATGTTAGGTAGCCCAGCAGAGACACAGCGAGATTTTTATTTTACATCTGAGCAAGTGTGGGATTCTTCTGAATACAAAATACAGCCTGGTGCCACATATAAAATTCTGGTTTTGATCATATGAAACACACAAAGACAAGAGTCTTGATTTCTTTCTAAGTTCTCACCACTGAACCTCCGTGCTAAAGGGACTTTGAAGGTACATGGCCACTTATCCCATGTACATTTAGACATGGATACTGGACTAGATTATTGAACAAAATTACTATTAGAAATTTTCTTCCATTTCATGATAGAACTCCTTTTTTGATAGCAATGTCTGGCAGTCATAATACAAAACTAAGCATATAAAACTGACACTTCAGGACTATCTATTGCTCCCGTCATGTTCATTCTTTTGCCATGAACAGCTCACTCTGTCTTTTTTGGGTTTCTCTTTGGAATTCTTGTTGGAGAGAGCACAGGAATCCTGGAAGCTTTGTTTTCATATTAGACCAGGTCTAATATGAAAGCCACCAGGTCAACGTAATAATACTTCGTTGCTATTTACTCATTACTCTCTAGATCAGAACACATACATGTTTTATTCATTTATTTTTTATGCAGTTTGAAAACTGTGAACATTTATGATTAAGAAAAAAAGGTTAATAATATTTGGGGAAAAAAAAAAAAAAAGCAGTATCAGAGAATCATACAATGGTACGGTTGGAAGGGACCTCTGGAGGTCATCTAGTCCAACCCCCCTGCCAGAGCAGGGTCACCTAGACAAGTTGCACAGGAACGCGTCCAGGTGGGTTTTGAATGTCTCCAGAGACGGAGACTCCACCACCTCTCTGGGCAGCCTGTTCCAGTGCTCTGCCACCCTCAAAGTAAAGAAGTTCCTTCTCATGTTTAGGTGGAACTTCCTATGTTCAAGTTTGTGCCCATTACCTCTTGTCCTGTCGCCGGGCACCATTGAAAAGACCCTGGCCCCATCCTCCTGACACCCACCCTTTAAGTATTTGTACGCATTAATTAGGTCACCCCTCAGCCGTCTCTTTTCCAGACTAAACAGACCCAATTCCCTCAGCCTTTCCTCATAAGAGAGGTGTTCCAGTCCCCTAATCATCTTGGTAGCCCTATGCTGCACCCTCTCCAGCAGTTCCCTGTCCTTCTTGAGCTGGGGAGCCCAGAACTGGACACAGTACTCCAGGTGTGGCCTCACCAAGGCAGAGTAGAGGGGGAGGATGACCTCCCTCGACCTGCTGGCCACACTCTTCTTGATGCACCTCAGGATGCCATTGGCCTTCTTGGCCACAAGGGCACATTGCTGGCTCATGGTCATCCTGTTGTCCACCAGGACTCCCAGGTCTCTTTCCACCGAGCTGCTCTCCAACAGGTCAGCCCCCAACCTGTGCTGGTGCAGGGGGTTATTCCTCCCCAGGTGCAGCACCCTACACTTGCCCTTATTGAATTTCATAAGGTCCCTCTCCGCCCAACTCTCCAGCCTGTCCAGGTCTCTCTGTATGGCGGCACAGCCTTCCGGTGTGTCAGCCACCACTCCCAGCTTTGTGTCATCAGCAAACTTGCTGAGGGTGCTCTCTATCCCCTCATCCAGGTCATTGATGAATATGTTGAACGGGACTGGGCCCAGTACTGACCCCTGGGGAACACCATTTGTCGCTGACCTCCAACTAGACTCTGTGCCAACTCATTAATAGTTACTCATAAACTAAGCAAAAGAAGCAACCTATTTGCATTGCACTATGTCTATGTTACAATTGTTGCTCTAAAAATGGCAAAATCTAACCTGAGACTAAATGTGCTGGTGAAACAATCAATGTAATTTTCTGAAAAAAATAGGGAAAGAAGCTGCTCTTTGATTTTCATATAAAAAATTTTTTCTACCTAGATATATAACTGATAAGAGCTATAAAATAGCTAGAACTATTTATTTTTGCATATTGTTTGCTAAACATGAAGTAAGGCAAATTTATTTTAATGAGAATTTTAATGAGAATAATAGAAGATGAAAAATGAATACGTTTAAGAATATTTAACACGTACATTACTTTTTATTATGCAAGTATACACGTACATTTATATGTCAATTTTATGTTGCTTGCCAGATTGAACTGTAATCTAGGGACGTCGCTAAAAGCTGGAAGAAACCTGGGTTAAAGACCTTGTGCAATGGCTGCAATAGCTACACTTCCTACAGAAGAAAAAACACTTTACATTCTATTAATTACGTTAAAAGGTCAAAAAATCTAAGACTACAGCTAAGATCAGTTGAAAAGGTCAAAAATATGTAGCACCAAAGCACACATACGCATGTAAGACAAAAGTTTGTCCTGAAAGTGGGGCCTCTGACATGTCTATACACCGCAAAGAGAAGGGACTCCAGTTAGAACGAGCCTACTCCTGACCAAGGTGCTATATCCGTATGATTCTGAGTAGAAAGGGGTTCCACATACAGCTCCAGAATACCTCCAGTCAAACTCACACAGCTGTTCATGTTTCATACTTCACTACACAGTACAAGCATGACGTGGATTAATTTTCTATGTGTTGCTGGGTGGCCTTGTTCAAGGAAAGAAAAACCTTGTTAGAAAAGTTTTGCTGTTTGCTGTTGGAATTAGGGAGCGGGATTGAAAGGCACATGAAAGTCAAAATTTGTTTTTTAGAGGGACCTGTATGCAACTGAACTAGAACCAACATTTCTTTGAGGATAGTTCTCACTTAAAAGTCACTTTATTTTGTTTTGTTGTAGTCATTACATAAGTCAGTCATTGAAAAGCGCCAATAAACCGTGATAGAGTTAGGAATAGATTACAGAAAAATTCTTGAGTGACTGAATGCTTTGCTTCAACTGGTCAAAGTACTATTTAGTGAAATAAATCTTGACAGTCTGGGAAAAATATATTGAGAAAGCAGCAAAGTTTTTGAGACTGGAACAAAGCTAGTTTGGCTAATAAAATTTTATGTGATTATAAATGTGCTCAGGTTTTATGTGTCAGGTAGTTTTTGTTGAGAAACAACTTTTTATTGGAAAGACTCAGTAAACAACCATGCAAATTTTTGGTTTGAACTGCAAATTTGGACTGCATTAAAAACAGGAGCTAAAATAAAAACTAATGTTTAGAGCTACTTACATCTATACCTGTCAATTATGCTGGTAAATTGCACCTTATTTTAATCCTAGTTTTAGGGTCAGAAGGCTACATGACCATTTACTTGAAATGTTTTAAATAATCATTTATTAAAAACATCTCTGCTATATGCTTCCTCAATTTTTATAAGACGAAATAGCTTCCTCTGTGTCCATATACCTTCTGATTTATGTCTTTCAATCATATGCACCATATTCTCTGTATAGAACTTTTACCTTCATAAGACAAAGTCTGCATTTGTTAGGTGTATTAAAACAAAAAAGTCTTTTGCAGCTTCAAAGCCTCATTGTGTTCTTCTTTAAAATATCAGCCAGAACTATGCTTATTGCAAAATAAACATGTGAAATATAATTAGGAGAATACTCCAAAGCTCTCCTCCGCTCAGTTGGTTGATTCCTTTAAAGGAAAAGTCATCTGGATGGAAAAACTGGCTTCACTGAAGTCAATAGCAAACATTCCCTTGACAGGACTATGACCAAGATTTCCACAGAAAAAACTGTATTGTGGTAAAATAGGACTTTTTTGAAGCAGCCTTGACCCCCAAACTGCATGCTTTTGACTAGTCAACAGACCAAAGCTGACAGCTTTGAAAATCTCATCCATAAATCACAACTGCAACACAAACCTGGCAAACACATATAAACACATTTAAGTGAATGTCTCCCAGTGAAGACAGATCCAACACCAAGTTAAAAAGGAATGAAAACCTGTCAGTGATTAATAATGTCTAACTTCTAGGCCCGCTCTCTAGCTTTGAGGCCTAGGCATCTCCAGTAGTTCTCATAAAAATTAGTCCCAGTTACATAAACTAGAGCCTGTTAAGGTAACTAACTGAAAATGCTGTGGGATGGTGTCCCTCGTTTGCATCTCAGCACTTTATTGAGCCTCAGAAAAGATCCTTTACATTCAGGGTTTATAGCCTGGAATTTCTCAAAACCTTTCTTCGAAAATGGAGACAGATGAAGCCCAGGAATCTCCTACACCTTATTAACACCTTATTAATGAAACACCTCTCAGTCTAAAACACTGAGTTTGAATACAAGAAAAACATGTACACTTCCCTCCTTTGCCCTGATCTTAACTCTCCCTTCACTGTATAGTACCAAAAATCACAAACTGGAGCCCATTCAGAGTGAAGGGATGTTGTTAATTCTATGTCCTTCCTTCGAAGACATTCCACTCTGCAAAAGAGTACAAAATATTGAATGTGTCAGAGATCAAGAGCATGTGCAAGATGGACTAGACTAACAGTTAAGGCATTTACCTGTCAAGGGAAATTCAAAGGTTCTGGTTTATGGTCTCACACTTTTATTGTTCATCTGTACAGTTTTTCAGAATTAGGGATAATAGGACAGGACTTGCTTAACCCAGGAGAAATTATAGCAATTTTACAGTCTCTAGCAAATTAACATTAGCAAATTGTGGGCATATCAAATGTTTATGAGATTAAATACATTGCTCAGTTAATGATCATTGTTGGCAGCAGACCCAGAATGAAGACTGCTTAATGGGTGTAGGTAATTCCTGCTTACCAGCTCCGTGAAAGATATGTGGTGATGACAACCCTCAAGTGCAAATAGACATATGCATAATTTTTAGGACCTAAAATGCCTAATGGGGAGTCACACGAGAGAGGATAATTCTCACAATTATAAACCCGTTATGCGAACTTTGCATAAGCAAACCTGAGACATAAAAGCACTTATTAGGAAGATTCTGTGAATAAACAGTAGCAATGGCTATGGTTAAATGTCTCCCTCTTCTTGTTTTTTCCTTTTTCTAGCAGGAGCAATCTAATGATGTATTTCTCATATGTTTTGCTAAGACACTTCACAGCATAATTGCTACTCTATGTTTCAGCATCACAATAACTGGCACTGCTCTTAAACTCAGTGGCCTTTATGGTGTCCTAGATGTCCTACTGTTTAAAATGTCATAGTACGTCTATTTCATAAAATCAGAATCATAGAATCACAGAACGTTTTGGATGGGAACGAACCTTTAAAGATCTTCTAGTCCAACTCCCCTGACATGGTTAGGTACATCTTTTACTAGATCAGACTTTTCAAAGGTCCCATCCAACCTGGCCTTGAACACTTCCAGGGAGGGAACATCCACAGCTTCTCTGGGCAACCTGTTCCAGTGTCTCACCACTCTCATTGTAAAAAATTTCTTCTTTATATCTAGTCTAAATCTACCCTTTTATTTTAAAACTGTTTCCCCTTGTACCATCTTTACAGGGCCTAGTAAAAAAGTCTCTATCCATCTTTCTTCTAAGCCCCCTTTAAGTATTGAAAGGCTGTAATAAGTTCTCCCCAGAACCTTTTCTTCTCCAGGCCGAGCAACCACAACTCTCTCAGCCTTTCTTCAGAGGAGAGGTGTTCCAGCCATCTAATCATTTTTGTGACTCTACTCTGGACTCACTCTAACAGGTCCATCACTTTCTTGTGCTGGGGACCTTAGACCGGGGTGCAGGACGCTAGGGGGGGTCTCATGAGAGTAGAGAAAGGGGGAGAATAACCTCCCTCAAACTGCTGGCCACACTTCTTTATATACAGCCCAGGATACGACTGGCTTTCTGGGCTGCGAGTGCACATTGCTGTCTCGTGTCCAAGTTTTCATCCACCAGTATCCCTAAGTCCTTCTCTATAAGGCTGCTCTCAATCAATTCATGTCCCAGCCTGTATTGATATTGGTGATTGCCCCATCCAGGTGTAGATCCTTGCACTTGGTCTTGTTGAACTTCATGAGTTTCACATGGACCCACTCCTGAAGCCTGTCAAGGTCCCTCTAGATGGCGTCCCATTCTTCAAACATATCAACTACAGCACTCAGCTTGGTGCCATCTGAAAACTTGCTGAGGGTGCACTCAGTCCCACTCTCTATGTCATTAATCAAGATACTGAACAGTACCAGTCCCAATACAGCTCCCTGGGGGATGTCAGTTCTTACTGGTCTCCATTTGGACATTGAGCTGTTGACTGAAACTCTTTGGATGTGGACATCCAGCCAATTCCTTAACCTTAACCTCTATTTCTCATAAAGGTTTTTGAGTGACTTCAGAACCTGGGTATGGAGAGAGGGAAATCTAGGTCATCAAGATTAATGAACCTCATTCAGGATGAGGAAGTAAAGCCAACTGGTTAATCCAATTAAATGTTTTGAATACTTTAACTGCAGAGAATGCAAAAGCATGTTTCCCTGAAAAGATATTTATAAATAGTCATATTATATATATACATAGTGTGTGATCGTGAGAATGTGTGTGTGTATATATATATATAGAGAGAGAGAGAGAGAGAGACAGGGACACAGTGAAAGAATTACATTTAACTGCTTTTTTTGTATCATCACTTCTGTCGATTGATCAGGCCTGTGAAGAGTGGAAATAGATCATTGTCTACTTCACTGAATTGCTTTTTGAGAAGGTGAGGGTAAGAAAAATTAGGGACCCTTTTACCTTACTCTATCTGTCCAATTCAGGGAAAAACATATTACTTTTGAGTAAAGAACTTGAGTATTTGAGCTCAAGATATAATTGGTGCTCAAATATTTGCAGAAAGTTATTGTCAAATTGAGATGCAAACATAGATGTGACATTTTGAAAGCATGTGTGCGAATGCTTTGTGTCAGCTTCATCATTCAAATGCATTTTTAAAAGTTAAACGCTGTTGTACATTTCTAGTATGTTTGTTTGTATGTTTGCATTTTGTGCTTTGCACCTTTATGTACAACAGTCAAGATCTGATATAACAGGATCTTGAAGTTAAGATGCAGAATTTATGTTTGGGCTCTTAATATTTAGTTGTGGTTTTCAAGAAACATTCATTACACTGAAACTAGTAAGAGATGCTGGCTCCTCACACCAAAATATGTAGGGATCTAAGTAGCACTTTATGTAAAGTATTTGTAGAACATTTTATGTAAAGTAAATTTTAGAAAATTACCCCTCTTAGAACTACAAAATGAGTTGTATACTTAAATCAGCCTTAGATTCAACTGTTTAAAAACACTGAGCTAAGAAAATCAAAGCTAGGTAATGTCTATATCAGGATGCTTGTGCACTGTGAAAAAGTTGTAACAATGTCATCATATGCTACCTTTAGAGCAGCATGTCAATATTTTCCACCCTCTATATTCAACATATGTTTCCATCCCTTATTCTATGGGACCTTAATCAAAATTTACTTCTGGATTTTCCTTCAGCACCTATCACTACTGGATTTGACAACGAAAACCTTTTTAATGCATTACCCTAACTTTTCTGTCAAAAAAGGAGTTCAATTTTGGCACTGAAAGACAAGAACAGGTAAGACAGATATGAAAATGTTCTGCAAGATCATGTCCCTAATTTGACATTTCTAGTACCTATTATTTGCAGAACACTTAGCACTGAATGGCACTTTTTATGTCCAGAACTTATCTCCCACTCATTGCTGTTTGTTAATGTGACTGAGTAGCATGTCTATCAATTAGATATCAGGTCATCAAGATGAGCATTCTGAAAATAAGAAACAAATAATGGTGACCATCTGTGAAGAGACAGATTAACTGACTTGGCATTGGAATTTTCCATAGAATCATTCGCTTGCTTTGACTAATGAGACCTTTTGTCTCTGCTTGCAATCACATTAGTCACTCGGTATGCTCTTTCTAAATTCAGCAACCAGCAAGAATCCTGCAATCAACAGCTTTCTTCACCACATAATGCTGACTTTTTAACATAGGAGATCTACTCTGCACATCCCAAGGAAAAGGAAAGGGAAAAACAGGATGTGATCATGTAAAGGGAGATCATGTAAAGGAAACCTCAATTCTGTTGTATTTTAAGAGATTGTATTATCTTGACAGATTTTAACAGAGTGATGGCTGCAAATCTCTACTCTTACATACTTTGCATGGGTAAACAACATTTCTTAGTCTTCCTAAAAAGCAAGCTGGAAAAACACAAATGTGATCAAATTGGTACCCATTTTTAGGTACAGAACTTAGGAGATATGAATCACGTTTCAAAGGTTTCTGTAGCCTCTCCCTTTTTCTCTTACTTAGGCAGATTGGAGAAGCTGGCCTCTAACTTAAGTGCCATGGTTAAGTCCCTGAAGAGAAATAAAAAAAAAAAGAACAGAGAAAAATATTTTGATCCTGTATTTTGATAATGCCATTTGTGTACAGCCATTATAATGAATATATTTCGGTTGTCTATTTATGCTATTATTTCTGCTATTCATGGGGCAAAATGGTACAGCTTCAGTATGCAGTTAATTGATAACAATTTGCCCATAAGTATTGTTTTTCTTATAAACAGTGGACATTGCAAGATAATTCTTAGACTTTGTTTGATAGTTTTCATTTTTCAAAAGCTGATACATCTATACACTCTTCTGTTACAGAACTGATGAGACAGGATATATCTAAAAATGAGAGATCTAAATAATACAGTATGTTCAAGCACATACTTGTCTCCCACAGAGCCCCACTAATCTTATTTGCCAAAAGCTTTCACGCTCTTGTCCAAACAATGAGCACCGCCTCAGAGCTTGATCTCACCAGGCGAAAATATAATGCAGAGAAGGAAAAGAAAAGCAGTCTGATACGAAATGTAAGGGTAGTTGGATGTAAGAGGGAAGTCAGATGATGAAATCTTGGGAAACTGTGGCAAATATCCCATGGAAAAAAAAATCTTGCATTACAAGGAGACAAAAAATTCTTTTCTCTGAACCTATGAGATCCCTGAGAGAAACAGTTGTTACCACAGGTCTTATTACATAGTCTCAGCCCAGGCTATCTTAAGACAAAGGTGTCTGACTCCGAAAACATACGGAGACAACCATAAGCATAAAGTAATTTAGCTCATAATACAGTCATTTCTTTCTTGCTTCCTTTTGAACAAGTTCACAGTAGAGCACATATAAACATAGCTCTGAAGCACATATAAACAAACTCCTTTTATTCTGAGAGAGTCTCTCCTATTAAGTACCAGTCAGGGCAGAAGCCCATTTTTATTTCAGAGATAAGATGGAGGAATCTCAGAGCAAGGTTTACACCTGATTATGTTCAGGCTGAATAAATCCTTGAGGAAGCCCAGGCTTTCAGCCCTGGTGTTCAAAGAGTATCGCAGCAGCCTGTAGGTCTGGGGGCCAACAACAGGAGCAATCGGGCTGTGTGATCTCCTCCTGAAACCCAGCCCTTTGTGCCTGGGGATTTGTGCAACTCACTAGTGAAATTCAGGCTCGACTAACTAGTGAGGCCCACATCTGGAAAGACCAAGGTGAGAGCCAGTGTCTGGGTGAGGGGGCCAGGACCTGGGCATAGGGATCCGATGGACCTAGGGCCTGAGCTCATATTTAAGGGCCCCATGAATCTGTAGGTGTTGCATTCACAGAGAGCAAGAGTGTGTGCACATCAACGGTGAGCCTCAGCCAGAGAGGACCAGCGAGACTGGGCTGTCTGTGTTTTTCTGAGTACTGTGAGGTTTTATGTGCTACTGGTAAAGGCACTTGTGCTGGTCCATGTGTCTGGCTGTGTTAGTGTCCTCTGTGTATTGTGTGAGTTGTGTGTATCTACCTCTTGGAGTTCATCTTTTCCATCGCTGCTGGCTGGACTTGCAAAGGTGGGGTGGCAACAGCACACAACAGGTTGGCATAAGCAAGAACTCTGGGTCTGCGAGTATACCAGATTTGTCTCTCCTGGGCCAGGAAGGAGGAACCCATGAAGTCCTGAACAGCACTGGATTCAGCTACTCCTTAACAAAGACAGCTGGTAAGGATGCCAGGGAATGAATGGGATGCTGGTCTATAGGCTAGTAATTCCCACAGTAATGTCCATAGCATAAGAAGAAAGGTTGTTTAGTCTCTGTGGTTTCTGGAAAATGTTGTGTTTCCAAAAAAGGCACACTCCAAGCAGTGAGCGCTTTGAGGGCTTTTCCTGTCATCACATCAATTCTGTTACCTGTTGAGGGAGATTCTGTTCTCAGATGCAATGGGTCTGCCAAGGTTTCTCTGCTTGTTCATTATGGATAGCCTGTAAAAGGATCCCGAGGTGGATGAACTGTGGATGAAGCTGTGTGTTTTTCCTTTTCCTAAATGTTGTCATGAAGACTTTGAAACAGAAGAAGGCTGGTTGAAAAAAAGAATCATTATGCACAAGAATTCATGCAGCCAACTGATGAAATGCAGAAACACAGTTACCATTGGAAACAAACATTCCGCTTTGAATTCTTTATACCAGCTCTTCAATAAGCAGCACTGAGATACTTACTAAAGGTGAGACTATTAGCTAAAATCTATAACTCTAGTGGTTACTAAAATCACATATATAATAATGTATTTTCTTACAACCCATTATAATTTCCTGATGATACCTTCTGATAACAAAAGTCCTAATAAATCTTTCTCTTTCAGTTTCACCAAGACTTACGACTTCAACCAATGTATTTAACCAATGTATATAATCATAATTGGATTTTATTAAAAGTAAGATTGTATATTACAAATTTATCCTTTTGTTACACTTTATCAGACTTGACGGAAAGACAGTTTAAAAGCTTGCCAATTTTTCTAGGAATATCAGCTGGTCCAATGAAAGATGGCATCTAACTCTATAAAACTCACCAGGACTTTAGAACATCCATCTGTTACAGTCTTGCTAGTTTTTTACATTTGGCTACGAATTTCCTCATACTTGGGCATGCTTCTTAAACCTTGACCTATGGCTTTGTGGGAATCTTAACATTTATCTAAAAGACAAAGTTTAGCCTTCATCAAAATGTTCCCCAAAATAGGATTTTAAAAAGACACCTCATTAACAATCTATGGAAGATGTCCTGAATTTTTATTTTGTGTTTTGTAGCTGTGCTGTTATGATACGCACTGTCTGAGAGTTACAATGCACTTGCTCAAGTGCTATACTCGGGACCAAGACAGCCATGGTTTAGTTCTGCCTTCAGTAAATCTCATAGCCTGCACATTCAAATGTCTGTGGTAGGGTCTGAGTCATCCCCTCTCCCCTTTGTAAGTATGACAATCATTTTGCTTCTGCAGTAGAGAAATAATTATGTTTAGACCTGGCAACTGTTGCCTGTGGGGTTTTTTTGGTGCCTTTGTTCACTGCCTTTGGAGTTTACAGGCCACGTGGCTGATTACATCTCCTCAGGAGTGAAAAAAAGCTCTTGTGGAAAGGCTGTGGGCTGCCTCGAGAAGACCATCATTTATTGTTATGTATGGTTATGGGGGCTTTTGTAGGTGAATGGGAGCCAGTTACGCTTAAATTTTGAGCTGACTGGAAGTGGTGTGGTTGCATTACTGCACGGCTGAACCTACTGTCTTTTCAGCAGGATTTAGCACTACACCAAGCACTATGGTAACTGCATAGTATAAACATCCATCTGCCTGGACTAAGCAAGCATTTTGTAAAACAACCCAGGGATTCAGTTATTCAGTTATTACAGATTTGTATCCGTAAATGTGAACAAAGTCAGTTCACATTTATCCACTCATATATTTATTTGTGTTATCAATTTTTCATCTGCTATTGGGAATTACATACACCAGTATAATCAGTGGCCCAAGGTTTATGGGTCTTGATTTCAATGCATTCCTATATCACAGTATTTTAATGTGGTCTTGGTCAAGTCACCACCTTTAATTTCCTCTAGAAAATGGAGAAAGTAATTGGATTCTGCTTCTCAAGGAGGAAGACAGTTTAGTTTTTGTGCAGGTTTCAGATACTAATGTGAGAGAATTCGTCTAATCACTTAATAGATTTTTATACACTTTTTTAGTATCCTTCTGAAGAATGTATATTTCAGGCTGCCAGAAGTAATGGAAAGGAAGAGAGAACAAACTAATGTCAAATAAATCTATAGGAAAAAGTGGGTGATCATGATAGTAAAGTGTATAAAGGTGTCTCAGCAGTGGACTCCATCCTCATATACAGGGACAAGCAGGCACATGGCCAAGGCAGGACAATGCGATACAAATGTGCGTGTTGCATCAGACAGCAGGGAAGTGGTGGGAGGACAGAGGTTGAAATTCCTTGGCTCCTTTCACTCAGTTCGGTATATGCAAGCTTCCTCCCGGGGGGAAGTAGTGTAGGACAAAATGCTTATCTAATACAACTTTACCGCTTCTTTTGTATCATATTGGATATTGCTAAACATCATTGTATTGCACACATCACGTTGCCTTTTTTTTTTTTAATTCTATTAGTTCATTTTTTTCCCATAATGGTTGACTGTATGATTCTCACTATTGTTAGTTTGAAAACATTCCTAGTTAATCCATCCTCTATATTATTTGTAAAGATATGTAAAATTCTCATGTATGGAAATTATTTCTTAAGGATAACACTTTAATCCAGACACTCCTTGGAAACACAACTGATTATTAATCACAACTTACTGGGTTTTATTTCTTTTTGCATCCATGAAAATGGTAGAATCCAGCTTTTTTGTGCAGTTATGTAGAAGAGTTAGATGCAGTATCTTGCTAAATTGAATATAATTGGTGCATATCTTCTGTCCTTTTAAGACTGTCAAATGCACAGTGTACCTGTCAGATGCAGTCCGTGATTTGTGAAGTAGGCTAATTTTATTTCTCATTAATGGATTTTCTTCGGTTGTTAATTTAAATTCCCTAATTACTAGCTTAATTTTTTTTCTCACAGAAAAATAATATTAAAAAAAAATCTTAGGAATTTCATAAGACAAGTTTTATCTCCTCTTCTTTGATTTGTGGCAAATAAAGTGATACTTTTTTCACCTGCTCCTTTGAACAATGCCTTTTTGCCACTTCAGATCCATTTTCTCCCTTTTGCCTCTTCTCCTTTTACCCTGTGTTTTATTCACTATCTGCGCACTCCTGCTAAGACTTCTTCATCTTTGTTACTAGGTCATCCATCACAGCTGCCAGCTATTCCACCTTTTTTTTGGCAGCCAGCCTCCATCTCCTCCTTCTATTATTAGATACTTTTCCCTTCTGAAGTGCCAGGCACTCTCCACATCTAATAGCTAATGTACTCAGCAGAAGAAAACATTATTATGGCTTAGATTATTTTCCCAAAAAACAAAATAAGCATTCTAAACCCCAGAAATTCCTGTTTATTGCCTTAGCTGAATTTCTACCATAATATGTTATTAACATAAATAAATAAATAAATATATACAGTATATTTTTGAGAAAATTAAAAATATCAAATCAGAAGAACAGAGGCACTGGCACCTATTCAGGTATAGTTGTCTTTGGGCAAATAGTTACTTGCATTCCCACAAGTAGAATAACAATTTTCTTTGTCATCCAACCAAATCTTGTCATTAGATACGAGGAAGACCTTATAGCGGCCTTCCAGTACCTGATGGAGGCCTACAAGAAAGCTGGGGAGTGGCTGTTTGCAAGGGCATGTAGTGATAGGATGAGGGGCAATGGTTTTAAACTAGAGCAGGGTAGGTTTAGACTAGACATTAGGAAGAAGTTCTTTACAATGAGGGTGGTGAGGCACTGGCACAGGTTGCCCAGGGAGGTGGTGGAGGCCCCATCCCTGGAGACATTCAAGGCCAGGCTTGATGAGGCTCTGAGCAATCCGATCTAGTTAAAGGTGTCGCTGCGTACTGCAGGGGGGTTGGACTAGATGACCTTTAAAGGTCCCTTCCAACCCAACACATTCTATGATTCTATGCTGAATCCCCAAATCAAACTGTTCAATACAATTAATAGAATAAAGTTATTTTAAAACAAAAAGAACAAAAGTGAGATTTTTCTTTGGCAACCAGACACTCAAATTCAAAGCTCAAAGAGTCATCATTTGAAAATGTAGCACTGTTCAGAAGCTGCTATAACTCAGAGTCTGCCTTGCAGCCAGTGGCTAGCTGTCGGTTATCATATTGCACCACAGGTTAAAAATCCACTTTTACCAACACTCCCTCCCTCCCTCAAAAAAACCCTGAAAAAATAATCAGGAATATTTCCATTCACTTTGCATCCTTTTGGCTGTCAGCCTCAAGAAACTGGCATCTCTTACAAAGCGTATCCTACCCAGCAAATGAAATATGCACTTTATGATCTGCCAGCAGACCCCAAGACCTTTACTACTTTTCCATATACATCAGGGGAAAAAAGGAAAAAAAAAAAAAGTCCTTCAGAGAAATTCTTGTTGGGTATCCATTTTGTTCTGCAAATAATGGGAGGAAAATAAAAATGTATGAATCTCTTCTCTAAGAGAAAAACTTTGGGAAGCTTTGCTAAGATATAGGCTCTACTTTGTCACTCAGGTAATCTAAGAAAATGAGTGTCAATGATCTTTATTGCCATAATTTACATATTTTCAAAATTTCCCCTCTAGATCCCCATAGCTTATTATAATCAGTTTTAGCTGAACTCTGACATTATTCAGGGTGCTCCTGCTAAAACTGAGATGAAAATTCCTTTGGCAATCCTGCAAGTTTTTGGTTTTGTCCACTGGTGGAAGATTAGTTTCAAATTCATCCATAATTACACAAAGATTCCTCAATAAGTTAATATTGAAATATGTTCAACATTTATGATCTTAGATTTGCTATGCAGTTTAAGCAATCTATTGATTTAACATATTACCTGACTTTTTCCTTCCTGGATGATGATTTGCATTGAGAAGTGTTTCATAGTCTCATAAGAATTCACAAACTATTCTCATAAAAAGTATAAATGAGATAAAATAGCTCATAATATTACAATTTATATAATTGCAAATAAAATGGTAAATCGTGGATAATATTGCAATATTATACTCTCTTGCTGAGATTACTCAAAAGAACTCTTTGCAGTGTAACAATAATATTGTTGATTGATTTAGAATTTGGAGCATCCTTTTTCCTTCACAACTTTTTAATCTTTATAGGTTTAGCCTGCCACAGAATGTTGTAAGAGCAAAAAGGTTCAAAGCCTGTCATTTCCAAAGTATTTTCAGTTTTCACTGCCTGGGTGCCTGTGCAAGATTAGCCTGATAAGACCTAATAGATAACCTTTTATCACTTTTTTCAGTTAAATTAGCTTTAGGGTTGAAAACAAGTTGGACACGTCTTTGCAATAAAACTGCCTGTACACCGTCATTGTAGCTATTAGTACATATTCCACATTAATCTGGCAAAGGCAAAGTTGAATTGCATGAACAGTAATAGAAAACAGTTGCAAGGCACTCCAGTGGACTGTTAAACATGCATAAAGTATTCCTCCAGATACCACGTATTCCTTGTATATACCAATCCTATACCAAGGTATCCCGGCTCCAGTGAAAAGAAATCAATGATTCATAAAACTTGTAAGCTGGTATTCAGAACAATGAACAATGGTTCTCTCACTTTTCTCTGTGGAGACAGAAAAATGCTGAATCAGGCACTGCAACACCTTTGTACTGAATCCACTCAGAGCACTGATGCATGGGCTGAAGAAGTTCTGACAAGACACAACAAAGATGGCAACACCTAGGAAATTAAGACTTTTATTATACTCACAGTGTGTGTAAACATATGGTTATATACGTGTGTGTGTGTGCACATCGTATGTGTAAACGAAGGTGTATTTTCTTCGCTTGTGGCACTCCGGGGTCTGTAACAGAAGAATTTTCAGGATGCTCTGACAGAAGTCAACAAGTGGTTTGGGGTTTAATTTGATGTAGCATCCATATAGACAACATCATTTAAACTCTGGCAGTTCACTAACTTTCCCTCAAGACTCACGTGAAAAAATTTTCCTCCTCTCTGCCTCTCTTACAAGTTTGGCATGACAAAATAATGTATAGCTTTGTTATTTAAGGCTTTAGTACAGCAGTGTAAATCTCCTTGTTAGCAAATACATGAAGCTGCTTGACTGTCTCATTCAAGAATTCTTTGAGCAACAATGTTAAACTAGGAGCTTAAGGCTATAAATGGCTTGCGTAGTTCTGTGGCACAGATATATTAACATTGCCACTGTCCTTGGTAATTTTCTGAGACCTCTCACCGTGGCATTTTTATGGAGATCTAAATTGCTCATATATTCTTCTTTTTACTCTATGTTTTTAAAGTAAATTTCACTCTCTATGAAAGCAGCGAGATTGGAACATGTGGACCTTTTTTCTTAAAAATAAAATCTGATAAGGATGAGTAATAAGAGGAGATAAAATTCTCGCATCTGACCTACTGCCATGATTTGCCCTGATGATGAGACCCTCTGAAGGATGAAAGCAAATTGCTCTTCAGTCCCACTCTGTGTTCTTTTCCTTTTGTGCTGAGAAAGCCAACTAAGTTGTTAACAAATGCAAACTGTTATAGTATTTTCTTTTACTTTTTATTCATTTTCTGGTGTGGAAAATTGGGCCACTAGAAACCAGACTGTGATCAATGCATTTCAACATGAAGCATGAAGCAGCCTTCTGAAAGTAGTATCTCTTATTTAACAGTTTGAGCTTAGTAGTGGAAAGCTGATGTCTACTTTTAGAAATCTGACCACTACCCTTGAAGCAGTCATGAAATCTCTGATTTTAAACATAAAAACATTTACAGATGTAAAGATTGCCAAGAAGCAGTCTAAACGTATGTGACGCAGCCTTTGAATGCTGATGCCGAGTCTCTGACCACCATTTAGAATAGAGTTACATTGATAATGTGCCACTACTTCTTAAAAGAGGGAGCTGGTGAAAGGACTCTTTTCTTGTCAATTTACAACGTCTATTCTTGTCCTTCACTGAAAAATTACATAAGAATTCATTAAACATAATTAAATACTATCCTACTGCCAGAGAGTCTGTTGCCGGTTGCTTATCCATTCTCCAGATGTGAGGCACAGAGTGGATGTTTCTCCCGGATCAGACTGACAAAGCCTGCAGGGATTATTTTTTGGAAGAAGTCTGCCTTTCTTTGCAGTGCTATATTTCCTAGAATCATCTGAGAACTTGGCTGTGAAGCAGATGGTCTTCAGTCTCTCGTATTCTTTTTCCAGGGCACATTTTGACTTCAGCTTTTGCTCTTTTGTGGTAGCGCTTCTGTTTACTACAGGAGAGGAGAAGCTCCCTGGCCCAAGGAGTGAGAAGCACTTACTCTACCAACCTGTGGTCAGCGATCACAGAGGGCTAGAGTCACTGGTTTAGGATGGCACCTCCCAGGCCTGTGTTCCTAATTATATAAATAATCAAGCTCTGTGATTTTCTGAGCTCTGTGAAGATTTTAAAACTTTGTGTAGATGCTGGGGTGTTATGTGCTCAGAGAAACCATTGGGGTGTAATCAGTGCTCTGTCCTTCATTGATTTCCATTCTTATGGACTATTTTATCATCTTTTTATTAGAAAGTGATTTCAATGTTGCCCTTTCATATCTGCTACCCTGAGGACAGCAAGATGAAAAATATTCAATGTTATCCTTTCTCCTTAATAAAAGAAATTGGATATTTTGTTTGTAAGTGGGAAACAATCTCAGTCCCAGGTTTCATTTTGCTGTGCAACAGAAAATATGGTTTGGTATGTAATAGAAAGCACGTCTACTTTTACTATTTTCCCATGACATGATAAAATATATGATTTGATTGTTTTGGAGGTTTTGAACTGGTGACAGTCTTAATCTGGATTTTAAGGTACATAACCAAGATCTGTAGTGTCTAGAAAGATTAAAAGAAAGAAAACTGAAATATAGATAACGTGGTTGGCTAGAAATTATTTGCATTCACCTCCTGAAGTGATTTATAATTTAAGGTTGCCATAATTCACTTTTTTCAGTAGTAGTGGTATGTTCTTTTCTAATGCCCAAACTAAGTCGTGTACCTTTCCAGTGCAAAATGACTTACCAGTGTGAATTATTTTCTTGTAAGTGGTATCAGCTTTAAGAAAACATGCAAAACCACTTAACCTATAGATAATAGCATATACAACAGAAATATTAAAGACTATAATGCAAGAAATGCCTGTTATTACTCATTGCAAGCAAGTAGGATTTAACTGTTGTGCTTCTGTGATTCTCAAGGCTAGTTGTAAGACACTTACTAAACTGTCTGTGGAAAATCTCATCTCAACCATCAATTTTGCCCTCTGGATGTATAGACCTACCAGGACTTGTGCATCACAACTTGCACACTTAATCACTTGTTTTCTATCCCATCTCATCTGCTTGTGTGCTGAGTGCCTTTCCAAGGTGCCTTAGAGCTGCAGCTCTATTCTGTTCATGGTGAATCACCAAGTCAAATCTTTCCAGGCCATATGCAAGCGGTGGGATTTGGACAGGTAATTTCAGTGCTAGAAGAAGCTATGGCTGTACAGAAATCCTTTTAAGCAATTCAGCTTTAGCTTTTGAATAGCACACCATGAATTTTTGTCCAAATAGTATATGTCACAAGACTATCTAAGCAACAAGTAAAAAATCTATCATTGACAACTTACTCCATCTTTCCTTTAAATACCCATAGTAAATTGAGTGACTGTGGTTTTTAGACCTTTTTTGGTTTGCTTGAAGGATGAAAAATGTAGCTTTTTTTCAAGATAATAAGGATTTAGAAAGCATTACAGTCTACAATAGCCTTAAAGAGCATACCCCCAACTACTGTAAAATGTTTCAAGTTCCCCTTCCTGCCTGAGTCTTTCACAAGCATCTGGGAGAGAAGTGGATGGGAGAGGGCGTGGAAGTGCTATTGAAAACATTTAAACTTCAATCAAAGATGACAGTATAGTAGCACGTTTGCACAGATGGGTCTGACCTGTAGACGCAGCACATCTGAGGGATCAATGTAGTTAAGAAAGAAAAACACAAAAATAAAACAGACTATGCTAGTGATATACTAAATAAGTATATTTTCAGGACCTAGCTCTTAGTTGGCTAAAAAAAAAAAAAAAAAAAAAAAAAAAAAAAAAAAAAAAAAGTCCCCATCTCTATGTGCCATAAACCCAACAATGTTATTGCAGGATCTTAGTTCAATTCAAGTTATAGACCAGTTGTTGAACCCCTCTGTCTTTAAGTTCTTCTCTCATTCTCACTTGTGCAACTGTATCGAATAAAATAGGGTCATGTGGGCATATTTTCTATTCACAGAATCTAAATGTATGAGTAGAGAATAAAACATCTCAGTGCATTTGAGGACAAATCTAGCTTGTAGGATCTTTATTGTCTGCTGATTCTTCATGTAGTACTTATGGCCTGTAATCATGGGATTTCTTTCTGTTTAACTACATTCACTTCATTTTATTTCAATTCGTTTATCCACAAAATCGTTTCAAGATTACGTGGTCACCTCCAAAGGCAAAAAGTCTGAAGGTTAAAGCTATACTAAATCCATGGAAGAAACAGAAAAAAAAAAAAAAGTGTTATTTTATATTTTAAGGGAAAAAGAATTCTGACCACAGTTGGCTAAAGTTATAAATTTTCAGGTATTTTAATATTTTCAGGTGATGAAGCATTTTAATGGCAGATATGATCGTGATGTTGAAGATTTTCTACATTTGCCTTGATCTTTAAACAGTTCTTCTACTTTACAAGTCAGTAAAGATAAATTTAACATCTATGTTATCTGTTGATCTTTATGTATTAATTTCTTTTTGTCCAATAAAATGTTATAATCTGACCAACGTTCCAGTAATTGAAAGTTACCGATGTTAAAGTACTTTTTACTACAGTCTCTGAATTTAGTAGTTTATAACATGCTGTTCATTATCACTTCATGACTGCTAAACTGCATGAGGCAGACTTTTTATTGCTTCTTCTATTGACAAAAATGCACTACAGATGCCTTATATTTTAATGGTGGTTTAACGGTGGTTATAACAGTTAGCATGCCATGAATTTATGTCCAATGCAGATTGCCTCAGCAGTATAATTAATAAGCACACAAATATACTTGGGGAGAAGACTTTCAGACTCCCATAGAAACGGTCACTTACAAATTGCAGCATGCTAAACCAGAACTTCCTTATTTCTGCTTGTCGTACATGGAACAGAGTTTTCATAATAAACTTCAAGTCAGTTTCAATTCCAGTTCAGTTTCTCCCTATCTTACATTTATCAATCTTCCTCAGCATGCTCTTTACCATAGAGTCAATTTTAAACGCACGAAAGCAGACCCCTGCCTTTGCATGAAACTTTTTACAAAACTGACATACGAGACTCCTACGAAGTCCAGTGTATCACAGCCCAGTTTCCTCTACAGGCTTCACACAGAGAGCAGCTTTGGTCCCACATTAAGAGATTGGACTGCCTGACCTCCAGAGGTCCTGCACCATTTTTGGTGCAGGATTTTGTGAAATACCAGAACACTAATGCATAAGTGTTCTCAGGAGTGTGAGAAAGAATTAAATTCAAATTCCTACAGATTTTTTATTTGGGTCATAAACTTTGATTAACGCTTTCTTATGGCTGGGGCATCTGTAAGATCTCTCCATGTGAGCTCACTGAGTTGTTCAACAACATGAGAATTTCCACTGTAATGTCTCCCTCAGAGCAAGCAGAGATGTGTTTCCTCAGCATGACTGCCTGTTTCATGAGATGCTTCTCAGTATAATTCCCAATGTGAAGCTTCTGTTGAGTTTGTTTGGATGCTATCAGGATCAACAACTGGCCTACCCAAAGATGCATCAACTTCCTCCCTCTTCCCCTGAAACGCTGACTTCTCCTCACCACGTATACCTCATTCTCTTGGGAAGCCTGGATAAAAATGAAAAGGAATAAGAGAACCTATTCAAAAGTATCTTCAATAAATTAGTCTTAAGAATGGTGCTGTCTACATTGCTTTTTATTGCCTACTGCACCTAGGAATGGGAACTTAAAAACTTAAAATTTCTAAGGATTGCCTTATTAATTGGCAAGCAGGTGGCAATGGAGTAGAATAGTTTATGTTTTGTTATAGCTCTAATCAATAGTTAATTTGAATGAATTCGGGGCAGGAGAGAAGACACATTTTTTGTGGTTAACATTTGATTAACTGTTTTTGCTTGGTTCTCATTTGGTGCTTTAATTTTCCACAATCAGAGCACTTAGCTGTCAGGATAACAGGTGGTTATAGAAACTAGAAAATTAAATAATTAAACCAGTCATTTGGGCTTATCTGTGCATCTCTGGGATATCTGGCCTCAGAAAATATTCCCTTCTCCAGCACAAAGAACCTGGAAAGATGAAGCAGCCCAGAACAGGCACAGTATACATTGTTTCTCAGAGCTAATTTCATGCTACCTGCAAAATCTGCATTATCCTTATCCAAAGTTTGAAGATGTTCTTTAAAATAACAACTGGCCAAGTAACTTAATGAAAATGAACTTAATGAGAGTGAAAATGAAAGACAGGATTCGCGCGTAGTCCAGGCTTTTGACCCACAGTATTTCTTCACTTTCTACAAAATAGGGTTTGACGACCTCACCAAGTCAGGGTTTTCTTATTATAAAGGAAGGAAGAAGAGGTCTTTTGTTTCTCAAAGGCCTTTGTTTTAGTTGAAGGGCCAAAGTTGCTCTCAATACAGCTTCTGAAATGGAAATGTAAACACTGGCCAGGAATTCTGAAGACTGAAAAATCTACACCAACAACTCCTTAGAGTTTATTGAATTTGAATAGTCTCAGTGAAATGTTTTCAATGTCATGAATGATAAGGACCCTGGCTCAGAATTGGTTTTGGTACACTCTACATTTGGTACATTCTACACTGTTCTTATCAGATGGATGTTCTCTTTATCCTAAGTTTTTGAAGGACAGGAAAAAATTTAGTACTAGATACACTAGGTATAAGTTAGTGTAATTGTTGACTAAGTAGTCTATATTGAAGAAAAATGTATTTTCTCCATCCATATGCTCATACAGCTATTTGCATTGATATTGCGGTGACATTTATAGAGAATGGGACACTGTTATGTTACATAGCACAAGTGCACATATTTAGAAGCATCATTTTATAAGACAAGAAGAAACCATTTACAGTAGTATTAATAGAGTATTACAGGAAATTACTTCTTTTACTTCTGAGATGGCCACCTCAGCAGAAGTGTATAGGAAAGAACAGATATGAACATGTATACAACCTTTCTGGAATCTGACCAAACCAAGGTATAAATCACCATCTCCCTGCAGACTGAACTCATCTGTTATCTTCCTGCTTCCATAGAATGGTACCTGCTGTTGGAATACATTTCATCCTGTTTCAGTTCCTTTCGATCTATCATCTTTGCTCAGATTTCCCTGTAAAGGAGACTCACTGCATTTTTGTCATGCCCTCTGTGGCAAAGCCTCTATCTGCAAAATGGTCAGGTAAACCATTGTGAATCATGCAGCAGTCATCCTAGGCTACATTTTGGCTTGCTAAGCTTTTACAAGAAATCTGGTAAACTGTTTCCGTGGCATTTTTTTTCATGGATGTCATCTATGTTCTGTAGTCCCTCTAGAAAGAGATCCTTGAGACTCTTGAATGTCGGTGTTGTTAAAAGGATCCATTTGTACTGATAAATATCATGGAAATAATCTCAGAGGAAATTTAACATTCAGTAGAAAGCCACTGCCTGTGTCCATGGCTTTTGTTAAGGGTGACTTCAAATATTTTGGTTTCCTAATGAATATGGCAAAAGGCACCTGTGCTAGAGGGTGTGCTTGTGATAGTACAAGCAAAATTAAGTGATAACAGAAATTCAGGTTCTACATTGTTCATGTTGCTGCCAGTAGCTGTTTCTAACAGATGGCTATTTCTGGATATCTGTGTTATGATTCTGAGGGTGTGTTTTAATTTTTTTTCTGAACTTTTTTTGCACAATCTGTATGAATAAATTTTATCTGTGTTTCTAGTCAAAAAGCTTGCCAGGGGAATGTGGAGAATCTGCCCAGACAACCTCATCTACAGATTGGCTGGGCAGAATTAGAGCCCTTTAAAGGTGATCTGAAACTGCTGCTGTAACATCTGACACTGAAGATGCCCCTTTCAATAGAGGGACGACAAAAATGGGCTGACCAAGGCTTTGTCTGCACTGCCTTTGGTACACACTCTTAAACTCAGGCTTGATTTTGGAGAGAAGGATGGCTACAACAAGCGCTGCCAACAGAGGCATGGATTGTGCAGGAGTCTTTTCTCTGACCCATCCACAATGCTCCCCCTGCCTAAATCCCCTCCTGGGCAGCCCGTTCCTTTACTTCACACTTGGTCTGGGCTCAGAGATAGATGTGCAGTGCAGGTGGTCAGTGCTCAGCTCCAAGCTAGTGTCATAGAATAGACATAGCCTTGCAGGCTGTTCAGGGCAGAAGAGGGAAATATTAATTATTTAATGAATTACAGTGGTCAAATATTATATTAATGATGGATTTTAAAACAAGCCAATGAGCCAGAAGGACAAGTTAATAAAAATAATTGTATGCCTCTGACTGAGGCATTTGAAGGCTGTGTGATAAAGTAAGCAAGAGGTGGACAGAACTTTACAGCCATTCTGGAAGGATACCTTGTCATTTTTTCTTTGGGTTTCCAGCTCATCTTTATTTGTACCAGTGTTAGATGGCAGGATGTTTATATTTATCCAGCTTAAATTCTTATTTTTTCTCTTTGGAGCAGGTTGAATTGAATCATACTTCAGAGTTAATTTCAGGTGGAAAGTAGGGAAGATAAAGACTGTACGTCTACGACAAATGTAACAGTAAATTCACATATAATGTGTTGCTACTCTAGTTTTCAGGTAAAGGTGAATCCTACAGAATACAAAATTGATTTATATAGTACGATTTCAGGCTGCAGATGATCCACGGATAAAATCCCATTAGTATAAACACGTGACAGAGAAGATACATTAACACCTAGGTTTTTACTGATAAGATTTCTGCTCTGGGAAAATGAGCAAGTGGTAGTCAAGAGCAGATTTAGTGAACAGATTTATACGACATAGATTTCGTCAGAAGCATTCTTTCACTAGTAGAATAAATCAGTCCATTAGCAAATGCTCACTCATGTTTATTATGCACAAATTGTTATATCATCAATACGCTCTGCACCAAGCATTAATTTACATTGTCTTGTTAATAAAAATTCTTCTCCACTGGTATGGTACTACAGATGGCAAGGAACACTCAGTCAGTAGTGATGGTTTACAAATCAGATCTAGTGGGGCAAAGCACTTTAGCAGTGTGTCTTGTTCCATGGCATGTAAAATCACCTGCATGCAACACTTGAGCTTCAAACATTTTAGCTTGCCAAGGCAATGAAAAAAATTCAGTAACGTATTCAACAAATGCTTACTGCATTTCAGTAGTACTCGGCACCCTCATGTTTAACTTCATGGCAGTCAATAAGGCATAGCAGCGAAGAAGCAAGATGACATAACTGAAGCACAAATAGCTGGAACAACTTCCTGCCTGTGTTCTGGAAGGTTGTGGAATATTTTCCAACCCAGCAAATAACATCATTAATGCATTTAAAGGTAGGCTGACCAAAGTCCCGGTTAATGTACAATTGAGAAGACTTCAGAAATAGCTTAATTAGATTATATAGTTCTTTTCTGTTTCAGACTTCTACAGTTTTAGGATATGAAGTAAAATTACGGATCTTTTAGTAAAGCATTTCAAAATGCATAGCTGCATTTTCCACTACACAAACCAAAGCTTAAGTACTGGTGCATTCTATTCCAGCTCACTAATTCAGGAACACTTTAATATTAGGAAGGATTCCACTGCCCATCAGTGAAAAGAAAATCCTGCCAACTTTTCCCAGTGGTAGGAAAAGAAATGGATTGCCGATTCTTTTTTTTTTTTTTTTTTTGTCATCTGCAATTCCATATATACCCATAAATACTTTCTGGCATGACCCCAGGGAGTTTCCAACATATATTGATTCTATGATTCTACAGGAGGAAACCCTTCAAATAACGATTGGACATGGCTTCACAATGATGAGGCAATAAAACATATTTGGGATGGTAATCTTTATTTGTTACAGTTTTCAATTCGGAATGTGAGGGCAGTTTGCTACATAACTCAATGTTCATTTTGCTACTCTCTCTCCTGTTGTGAGTGTAGGTGTGTAATGGTTGGTGGCTTCTTATAAACCGCTAATTTAAAAGCATTTCACTCTGCCACATACAAGGATTTTTAGATATTGGAGTACGATGACTCTTTTTGTTCCAGTCTTTTCTGGACTTTCCTAGTGACACAATCACTACTTATGGAGGACTATACACATGGGGTTTTGTGTCTTCCTGTTTCTACTGATAATTTAGTTACATATTTGAGACTCTTTCTCTGCTTCGAACCTTTCACCAAATTGGACTGTGGGAGCAGCAAGCATATGTATCCACTCAGTAGAATTTTGTTCATTACAGGTTTTGGCTTAATCCAATAGACTTTTGGGAAGGAATTCAACATGCAATTTAGGACATTGTTATTTAAGTATTTACAGCACAGGGTGTGAGTCAGTTACTTAATCTTAGGAATCAAGTGTATTTTTAAAATCATGTTTTGGCATCTATAGGCCCACCTGGCCTATAGATACCAAAACAGAAAGCATAAGTCTCCTATAGGTCCCATGCCGCATCTGACAGACTGTGACGACTTCTTGGTTGGCACTAGACCCTTATGTTCCAGTCTAGATGTCATTATGCCAGCTAGAAGTTCCCATCGTGCCCAGGAGAGATCTGGTAAATACAGTCATCAGATTACAGAAAGTTATTTAGCTCATCCTTCTGTAGATGTTCGTATTTCAACTACATAGATTTCTTGAGTCTGTTGGATTCAGTCGAGCACAGATGTTACCAGAAAGTAACACTATTTTGCTTTGTGTTATACTAGGGCAGCAGATTTGCAGCCCCTGTTTGTCTTCATATTTTAAAATGGGAAATTTTCATTAGATGTACCTGATCTCTTGACTTGACATTGCTTTTAATGTTTGTTTGCTGCAAACTAATAAGTGGCATTCTGAATCTTCAACAGACTTGTTTTTCCAGCTCTGATTTGAATCCAGTTAGAATGCTGTTTTCTTTTAAATGTCTCTTGGAAATACCCTATCCATGCTTTATTAGCCCAAATAGCTGGATTTGCATGTTTTTACCAGCTTTGTGTTCTCTGCAAATTTTCTAGATTAAATCAATGTTGGCTCTTCTGTCCTGTGATCTGAGTGTGTTATTCTGGGACATTGATTTGCAGTTTCAAAATGTGTGGTAGTAAGCACTGTGTTGTAATATCTTGCAGATGTTTCTAGTTTAAGTTGGAATGTTTTTAATTTATGGCAGGCTTAATTAAAGTGATTTCCTTTGGTCTAATCTTTATGAAGTTAGTAATTCTAGGGTATTGCTTGACCTCCTGCGCTGTGTTTCAGGGACTACTTAAAAATGTATCTTTCCATTTATGGAATGCTGGGTTTATGTTTTACAGCCAGTTGCCATTTATGATTTTAGAGCTGATGGCTGCTATTAACTCCAGTTTCTCTGTATCATCCTCAGCTTCCTTTTTTAATATGGGTTTGTGCAGCTAGAGCATTTATTTATGTTTCAGGTGTTTTTCTTCTGACCTCAAAGAATCAATAAACAGTGTTTTCAAGTTAAAGTATTGAAACATCACTTCAGGCTTCTCTTTCAATGTTTTTTCTTTTTTATTCCTGCTTTAAGAGATGACATATTTGACCATATGTTGCTACTTAACTGTTTTTTTTACTTTTATATTTGCTTTCTTTTTGCTTGCTAGCCACAGCTAGTGATTTAAGATGATATATAAGCATTCATAAAGAAAACCAGCCAGCCGTTCACTTCCCCACATTCTTCGTGCCCTTCTCAATACATGCAAGAAATATCCAGTGTAATGACAAATAAACTATTTGAAATGGGGGCAGGGCTCGGTTATACTAGTTTTTCTGCTCCATTACTCAACTGGCAAAAGGAGAAAACAGGTACTTATTTACTTCCTGAGTTGCTCTTGGTAATGGGGTTTACTCAAAGCCTCCAACAAGTTGGAACCGAATCCATTTCTGTGCTGGAAAGACCACTTTCCAATGATAACCTTGGACTGCCTGGAAGCAATTTGTTAATCTCTAAAGTTCATATTTCATTTGCCAACAGCACCGGCATTTGATTTGCTTAAGTAAAGTACTCTGACGAAAAAAAGGGGAGGAGAGAAGCAAACGGGATTTTTGAAGAAAAAGTGCAGATTAGTAGAAATGATCATGAGGAGAAAACAGCCCTTTCTTGCCCTTGCACTTTTCTAGGCTATATTTAACAATTTTATGTAGTAATCCTACTTGTAGAAGTTTAGAGAGAACCTGCCTTATGGGATCATAAAGTTCAGGAGTTTATGGTGATTGATTGAATAAAATAGGGATGCTAGTTCATGATGTGCAGTGTGGCATAACTCCAGAAGAGTAGGCCGAGGGGCGGGATGCAATACAGTGGCTGGGCAATAAGCCAATGCACAGCATCATTGTAATTGCAGATGAAATAATAATTATTTGTGATAGCTTGCTAATCAGTGAAAGCATGGAAAAGGCTGCTGACAAGCGCCATCAAGGTAATTAAGGTGAAGCACTGAATTTGCATAAATTTACACTTTGATCATTGTTCACAAGATACCCTCTCTCGAAATAGACCTGGCTGGTTCCAAGATGAGCACTAAATCAAAGAAGAGGAGTGCAATAACTGCACAGCATCAATAATGCTTACAAAATACAGATGCACCTTACATAGGCAATTATCTAAAGAATCTATTGTCCTTAATCAAAGGATGATACTCAAGTTACTTTTTCAAATTACCAAATAGTCCTGGTTAGCATATGTCTTTCTAGTTGTAGCTCTTTCATGAACACGGAAAAATACTTAACATGACATCTTTGGAAAATACAACATTTGATTATGCACCTTGGTCAAAAAACCAACCTGTTAAATGAGGACTGCTGAAACGGAAGGTGTCATTCCCTGTATTATTTTGACATACTTCTGCAAGCTGTCTTGGAAGCATGCATTTAAGCAGTTTCTTTGGGAGCTGCGAATATAATACTCTCATGATCTCAGGCTCTAAGTCACCACCTCAGACAGAAGGCTAAGCTGTAGTCCTTCAGGTCTCTGTGCTTGTTTCCTAAGTATCAGCTGCCAGGGTAATACTGGTGCTCAGTCCTGCAGCTGTAGCTCCATAGTCTGTCTTAACTCCAGTGCTGTGATTCTTTTCCCTCTGGGAAACAGCAATGGGGTCTCTTGACAGTGCAGCCGGCTAACGGAAATAACAGTTTGTGTAAAACAAAGGGCTTTGGGGTCTCAAAGCAAGCACGCAAACAACAAAAATCTAGACTGTACATATCTATTCACTCTTCCCTAAGGTTTATTGCTTCCTGGAAAACCCCTACTGAGACTTCTGGAGTCCCTCTCTCTGTCAACCTTTCTCTCCAGATAGTTTCTGACAACTCATTCCCCACACTCCTGCTTACTATGATTTTTTAAAGCTCTTTCCTCTTCCAGTTTTAGTAGGATCATCTTTTTGGAAATAGTGATAGTTTTTAAATTAATGATATGGTTACTCATAATTTCTGAGTATTCTTATTTCTATTATATAGCTGTTTGCTCTGATTTTGACTAACATCATCCTATAGGAAACTCCTTTGCCTCCCTTGCTGACCATGTAATATTCATGATGCTAACTATTTCAGTATCAACATATCATAATGTTAAAATTCCATATATGTCATGTGGGTAACTGTATACGCACATGCAATAATAAACTAGCTGTTAAATAATTCTAGCCACCTATTCTGGGAAATTTTTCTCTTGCCTCCTTGTGTTCTCACCTCATTCTCCATCTACAGCAATGCTGCATAAAATTAAGAATCAAAGCTACCATAATTGTAATCTGCTGCAAGTTCTTTCACACATTATTTATTTATTGCCTTTTATTTTATTCCTCTCTTATGTATGGTTGTTCACCAGGGAATTTGTAAATCATGCTGTCACATTTGAGCATTTTTTTTTATTTTAGCCATGCAAATTCTTTTGCCTAGATACAAAATTTCAGTAGAAAGAAGAAAATATATTTGTCTAGTACAATATGTGCTTGACATGCTTTTATATTCTACTTATTTAGAAAGATGACCTCTTAAAGCTGTCTCTCTGACACAGACATGCAGCACGTAGAGTTTGCTTTTATAGTATGACAATAAACACATCCACTGAGATACCAGAGATTTTTTGCTAAGACCGACCTCTCTGAATCCTGCATTTGTATTCCAGGCAATCTTCATGCAGCAACATAATTATTTGATTAAGAGTGAATCTCATTATTGTATATACAAGCATTCCATGCACAATTCTCCTGGTGATGCACTATGTATGACTTAAAGGTGTCATATGTTCTGTCATTGGTTTTCTCCAGTTTATCAATAAATAAATCAAGCTGCTTTACAGAATACTAGAGAATTAGGACAGGAGGTATGTAACAAATGATGAAGCTGTCTTCCTTATTATAAATCTGAAATTATTATCACATGAATGTTACTCTGAAGTTACTTCTTAGCTGAAACTAAAAAGTTTTTTTAGAAATTTGATAGCACTAGAAACTTTTTGTAAGTTCTGGTTTGAAAGCCTGGCCCCAGTAAATCAATAGCAAATGCATACTGATTTCAGTGTGGTCAAAGTTTCACCCATGGTATTCTGAAGTTTTTCTTAAAAATTCATTTGGCATTTTGAACTCAGGGTATCTTGGTCTTCTTTTGCTACTGGAATGACATATGTCAAGGAAAAGAGAAGATAGTATAAAATATACATAACAAAACTATGCATGTTTTTTCATAGGGATTTTTTAATGAGGGATTAGTTACACAGGAGCTTTAGGGATTAATTAACCAATACCTAATTAAAGCAGGGTTCTAAAATGGATCATGTGTAAATCTGAAAGTCATGCTGAAGGAGAAAAGGTGGATTTTTTATAGCTAACCAATAACATCAAAAAGAACACGGAAAAACAGGAAATGAGACTACAACAGTGAGCGGAGGAGGTTGCTGTTGTCTCTATTCCTTTTGTCTGTAATGGACAAAAGTTCTAATTTGGCTAGTCCATTTATTACCCTGAATTCACAAACTGTACTCTGAAAAGTCCTCTGTTTGAGCAGTAAGGCTTTCTGTAATACAGGCTGAATAAAGAGCTGGAGTGTCTTGCTATGTTCTTCCTTGGTGCTCTCAACAGTGGATATGACCCTCTGATGTGGGTGGAAGCACTGATATTGAAGTCTACTCTCATCAATTGCCCTTAATTATATTATTGTTCTCTTAGCTGTATTATCCCCATTCTTGTATCATTTTCTCTGCACTGATATTTTTATTGCATCTTCATTACATATACATATACATATGCATATGCATATACATATACGTATACGTATACGTATACGTATACAAATACAAATACAAATACAAATACAAATAAAAATACATATATTTGTGCTGGTGGCTTTCTTAGAGAAGTCTTGAACACAGTCACTTAGAGTTTCACTATACTGAAAACAAGATGTTTTCATAGAAGAATAACATGAAAAACATGATGATTCTCTAAAATAGCATCCACTTGTATTTTGATTTTTTTTCCAAAACATGTATTTCATTTGAAAAGCAGCTTCAACAGAAATTCTAAATCCAGATTATAATGTGTGTCCCTTCTTATTTTTTTTTTCCTTCCACCAATTTTAAGGCTAAAATGAGCCTTAATGAACTTCTATTTGAAGATCCTATACAATATCCACTATAAAATTTCACCTTGCAATACCTTCATTGAATCTAATAATTTTTGGATGAATAAGTACAGATTTTACAAAGATAGTCTTAGCTCAAAAATTTTATGAAGGTGCCTCCAGCACTTCTTCAGGGAAATTTTTCAAAAGGTTAATCACTCTTATAATATGTCTTTCTTCTCTTTTGAATTTGTCTACTTTCAATTTTAGCCCTTGAATTTTTTAATGCTTTTGGAAATTCATGGTCAAATTGTTCTGCAGCATAGCCAAACACTAAATCTTTGCAAGGTCGTTGTTTATTCCCAAGATGCAGTTCCCATTCAATAATCTTTTGTCCCTCCATATTTATGTCTTTTCATCTGACTCTAGGAAAAATGGTAGCTGACAGAACCCATTATTCCTTTTTGACTGTGACCCCCTTAAAAATGGTTTGGCTCAGTTTAAAAATGACCCGTTATTATCTATGACTTCACCAGTCCTTGGTTGTCTATAAACCTTGATAGAGAATTGTTTACATTTTCTTCACATGTCTGATGAAGACATTGAGTTGTATTGGATTGAGGATTAATTCTTGAGGCTATAAATTCATCCTGTGATTTCCTATTAATGATTATATTTTGATATCCGTCAGTTATCACTTTGCCATCTATTGACTAGGTACTACATCGATTTTGAATAGTGCTAATTCCTTTAATAAGAATGTTGTGTGGTAAAACTCAGTTTAGCTGACTAGATCAATTTTCTACCAAAGTTTAAAGCTCAAAAAAACCCAATTCTTTTCATCAGAATTGACTAAACAAAAAAATATATATAGTTTAAGAAAAAATCTGTGGTTCACAACAGTATTTCTCTGATTGTGTAGAACAGTCACAGGCTCAAGCGTACTGTTTGCACTGAAACAGTAACCAATCCCACCAAAAAGTACCACGATCATGCCACTGTCTAATGTAACATGTTATATCATTCTGGAATCAAACTGCATAACTTTCCCTGATTAAATATGAGAGGAAAATGGTCAAGCATGAGAATATATTCTATATGATTAAAAATATAGAATGTACAATGTAATCTGTATTTCAAAAATAATGCCAGGTGTTCTGTATATCTCCTGTTGTAAAATTTCATAAATAGAAATGAAGTAGTTGTCACTCCAGGAGCCCCAGTGACCTTTTGTTACTGTTATTTCAGAAAACTTGGGATTTTAAAAAATTTTCTTCCCAGCAGTGTCTTCTGTTGGTGGCACATGTGTTTCATGTGCATGACTATCTTTCTGCGAGTTGTATCTGAAAGTTAAAGACACAACACTTTTTATTTTAAACCTCACAAATAAAAGTGACTTCAAACCAGGTTTTGGGTGAAGATTTTGCTTATTTATTTGCTTATTATTTTTCTCATTTAGAAGTCTAAGTTAGACACAGTATTAAGTTTTTCTCCATAGGTCAAATTGTTTGTATTTAGCACATATCAGCGTTAACCATGATTGTTACATATACGGCTCAACAGTGTCTCTTTCCTTTCACACCAAATGCAATGTCAGAATTGCTGGTACCCTCCAACCATGAATTAACTAAACATGTAATCCTGTTTCCCGTACCGTAAAGGTGGACTTTAGAACTAGACTGAAGTACATCTTGAAGGCAGTGTCGGGACTTGTCTTTGACAAGGTTCCTTAAATCTATATATACATGACAATGTAATCAGTAAAACTGATTGAAATCAGTAAAACTGGTTGAAAATTACCAGAAAAGTTGGTTTTCAGTGGTATAGAGTAACTAAAAGGAATTGAAATCGTCCATAAGTATGAATAGATTGCATTTCTTTTAATACAGGATTTACTTTTTAAAAATCTTATCAGAAAGGAAAAAATGTGTTACTCATTGTTTTGAATTTTTATTAAACTATTTTATAATTAAAGAAAAAGTCAAAAAAACCCCAAAATTACCATTTCAGATTCACTGGAACAGTCACTATTACAACTGCCAGCATACAACAGAACGAGGTTAAGAGAAGTATTTCCACAAAACTAGGGTAACTATCCTCTCTCAGTTCTCTGAACACTTACTGGGGATATATATGTATTTTATGACAGTGATTTTTCCTTTAGAGGAGCTCAGTTGTCCCAATTTCCTACAGAAATTTAGGGAAATTCTCAAAACTAAAGTTAACCTTTAGGGAATGCTGAATTTCAAACTCCAAAACTTTTATGTAGAAAGTAATATTCTTTCCCTCACCCACTCTGGTTAACTACAGTAATCACAATGTTAACTCTGTGTTTGGTTTTGATTTTCACACTCTGGAACCAAACTGGTCCCACAGGTCAGTGAAGATCTCCTCTGAAGGCACCTCCTTCTCTGCAGTGCTTCTGAAATGAACCTTAGGTTAAGGGGCATAGTATAAGTGACACAGTTAGATGTTTAAAGTTGATTGGGACAAATGGAGAGAGAAGGCCAAAACCTGGGAGACGCTGTGAAAAAATATGTTAACTAAATAGACTGGGAAAATGCTAGCTTTATATTGTCTTTAATAAAGAGTTCAGGGAAAACCAGTGATTTACTATACATGTATCTGAACAATAGCAAGGGGTTAAATGGATAACTGTGGTAATGCTGCAATCAACAGGAAGCAGGTCCTTTTCCTAGAATAGTAGTTCAAGCAACTGTAAAGCTATTTCTAATTTTAAAATTGATGCTAGTCAAACATACCTAAAAATAACTGTTAACCCTAGAAAATTTGTAAATGATAAGGTGAAAGAAATATTTTTGACATGTGAAGGAAATACTTGCATTCAGCTTCCATGGATTTCTGTAGAGAGTTCTGTCACCTCCAGTCTTCGGGTAGTATGAGTTGGGGCCATGTGTTTTCTCTTCTGTTCTAGAAGAAAATACGACCTCTAAGATGATCAGTGAACCAGATTTTTATTTAAGTACAAAACATTCATGGTCTATAAACTAGCAAAGTACCTTTAAATTACCAACTTGGATAAGTACTTTGCAGAACCAGAGTCCTAGTATTAACTGTTATTTTTAGCACAATGGGGATGAATAGCTAGCTGAAGATTAGACCCATTTACCTATATTGTTTCCCGTTTAGAGTGTCTTTGCTATTGGTAATTTGAAGGTGCTTAAGGGAAGTAAGACAAAGAAATAAATAAAATGCAAGTGATGGGAAGGATAATAGACTACTGTACAGAAAATATTCAACAGGACAGAAAGCGATGGCTCTGAATATTTTTTTTTTTTCCCCTGGAAGAACATCCAGTGCCCATACTAACAAATGAACTAATTTTGGTATCAGTCCAAAACACTGAAAAAAAAAACAAACCAAAACACTACAAGGGTTAGATATGGATACTGCAAAGCGTTAATGAAAGAGACAATGCAAGTGTGAAAGATTTATTGATATATGAACAGTCAATGTCAGGAAAATATGACTGAAATTACAATGATACAGAAGACATAAACCAGACATATTTAAAGAGTGATGAGATGTCATATTTCTAGTTCATACTTGGGGGGGAGGAAACTACAGATAGATAAAGGATAGATAAAGATTTTTGAAACGTTATGAGGAGGACTGAAAGGCCACAGATGTGTTCTGTACTTCTGTACCAGCCAGGTGGAAGGAGTGGGTGGAACTAAGGTACACAGAACATTAATTTCCAAGTTGTTAATTTTAGTATAGATGTTTTGTAGCCACTGCACAAAAGGCATCATTAAAAAGCAATTAATGTTAACACAGTGTTTTGTTTACAGTAATAAGATTGCTACATACTGAACAACAATTGGATAATTATACTGGTTGTGATTATTGGTTACACAGATGGGAGGGTTTAGAAGCAAATTAGCTGATCAAATTCTGTTATTGAATTTTAATTCACTTCGGGATATTTTTCTTTTTTGTCTGAAAAATAAAATAATCCTTGCTACTCAGTTTACTGTAAGAAGGTAGGAGCTTTTATAACTTCTAAGCATTGTTGGGGGGAGAGGGGCCAGTTTAAAATCTTCAGTCAGTGAAAATTATTTGCACTTTCGCTTACTCAGCCTGCTAATGAGGATAGCCATGTTTGCTGTGACAAACACTTTAGTGACTAAAGTAAAAAAAAATAATCAGACTCACACAGAATCACAGAATGATTAAGATCTGAAGAAACATCTGGAGGTCATCTTGTCCAATCCTGCTGCTCAAGCAGGGCCACCTAGAGCATGTTGCCCAGGACCATCTCCAGATGGCTTTTGGATATTTCCAAGGAGGGACACTTGTCCTCCCTGCCTCTGGATGCTCTGAAAACCTGTGCCAGCGCTTGGTAACTCTCTCAATAAAAAAGTGTTTCCCGATGTTCAGAGGGAACCTCCTGTGCTTAAGTTTGTGCCCACTGCCTCTGGTCCTGTCACTGAACACCACCGAAAAGAGCCTGGATCCATCCTCTTTGCACCATGCCTTCAGGTATTTATATGCATTGCTGACCCCCTCAGCCTTCACTTTTCCAGGCTGAACAGTCCCAGCTCTCTCAGCCTTTGCTCATATGTGAGGTTCTCCAGTCCCTCAGTCAACCTTGTGGCCCATTTGCCACCTTTGCAGCAAGGGCAGCTTGCTGGCCCGTATCCAACCTCGTGTCCACCAAGACTGCCAGGTCCTTTTCTGTAGAGCTGTTTTCCAGATGGGCAGGCCCCAGCATCCATTTGTGCCTGGGGTTTTTCCTCCCCAGGTGCAGGATTTTGCACTTCTTGTTGGTTCCTTACAGGCCCTTTCAAGGTGAACGAAGTTCCTTACGGCCCCTTTCTCCAGCTGTTGGGGTCCCTCTGGATGGCTGTACAACCCTCTGGCATACCAGCCACTCCTCCCAGTTTGGTGTCACTTGCACTCCTGAGGGTACACTCTGCCCCATCATCCAGATCATTAATGAAGATGCTGAACAGGACTGGATCTGGTATTGACTCCTGGAATACACTGCTAGTCACTGGCATCCAACTAGACTTTGTGCCGCTGATCACCACACTCCAGGCTCAGCCATTCAGCTAATTTTCAACCTACTTCACTGGCTGCTCATCTAGCCTCTACATCAACAGCTTCTCTATGAGAATCTTACAGGAGAGAGTATCAAAGGCCCAACTGTAGTCCAAGTAGGTAACATCCACTGCTCTCACCTTGTCTACCAGGCCAGTGACTTAACTAAAAGAGTTTATCAAGTTGGTAAAGCATGTTTTTCCCTTGGTGAAACCATGCTGACTACTCCAGATGATTTGCTTGTCCTTAATGTGCCTGGAAATGTTTTCCAGGATTAGTTGCTCCACCGTCTTACCAGGGATCAAAGTGAGGCTGACCAGCCTGTTGTTCCCTGGGTCCTCCTTCTTGCTGTTCTTGAAGATAGCAGTAACATTTGCTTTTCTCCAGTCTTATGGCACTTCTCTCAGTCACCATGAAGAAACAAAGATTATGGAGACTGGCCTCATAATGACATCTGCCAACGACCTCAGCAATCAGGGATTCATCCCTTCAGGGCCCATGGACTTACTCATATCCAGTTTGCTTACATATTCCCTTACCTGATCCTCTTCCACCAAAAGTACATCTTCTCTCCTTCAACCCTTCCCTCCAGTCTCTGGGACCTGGTGTTCCTAAAGGCTCGTCTTGCTAGTAAAGACTGAGGCAAAGAAGGTATTCAGTACCTCAGCCTTTTCCATGTCCTCTGTAACCAGGTCTTCTAACCCATTGAGCAATGGGCCCACATTTTCCCTGGTCTTCATTTTGTCTCTTCCCTCCAGGGCCTTATCCCATGGGACTCTTCCAAGCAGACCTTCAAAGAGATCAAAATCTGCTCTCCTGAAGTCCAGGGTTGTGAGCTTGCTTTTTACCCTCCTCACTGCCCTCAGGATCCTGAACTCCACCATCTCACAGTCATTGCAGCCAAGGCTGCCTTTGACCTTCACATCCCCAGTAAGCTCTTTGTTGTTAGTGAGTATGAGGTCCAGCAGAGCACCTCTTCTCTTTGACTCTTCTTTAAAGAGGAAGTTATTGCCAATGCAGGAACCTCTTGGATTGCTTATGCTAGCTTCAGTACTCTCCATCCCTTTTAATTCCTTCTGCTGTGGTCCCATGCATTAAAACTCTCATGGCTGCTTTAAAGTTTATCCCTGCCACTGGAAGTGTAAGGACCCAGGAAAGGGGACGACTGTGGTTTTGTATGTAGGAAGAGGCATACAAATAGTGTTATATGTAAGCCCGAAAGAGTTTTCCCTAGTTCTGCTAATACATTCATGTGTGTATAGCTACAAGAAATGCAGTTCTACCTCTTGTAAAAAAGAAAACTTCCTGAAATAAAAGCTTTCTTGGCTAGTACCTTTTCTAGATTGTATGTCTTTTACTCTCTGTGAAGTTGTCTCATTAATTTCCCCTTGTTATGGCTGTCTAGTAGAATTATCTGCTTTCCAACATTGTTTACAGACCTCAGATTCGGTCATATTCCCCATTGTGCCAAGCACTATGCAGAATACAAATAAAACCCCTGGATCTTACAAACCAGGAAGTCTAACAGGTAAAAATGTATATTATTCTAAAAGCACTAAATGGTCAAAAGCATTATTGATTCCCCTCAACTTCTCATTTCTGTATTATTTCAGTACTGCAAAAATATAACATCTTTAAGAGAATTGTCATACCAAAATAGGAAATTGCTTATATTTAGACTTGGTTTGTGTTTTTATCATGACTATTTGAAATGAGAGTTTTGTGATATAGGACAATTAGATAACAAATTAGATAAAAGAATGCTTATTGTCATTATTACTAGACCAATCTATTTTAGACATAAAAAACCACTGACAATTTAGGTAGAATAAATACTTATCTATATTATAGCTGGCAATAACAAGTGGTCACATTTGTGGTTTTATGTACAATGCTAATTGATTAATATTTCATAACTTTATTGGGCTGACAAGCTGAAAGACCTTCTAAGCGCCACAAATATGCCCAGTAGTGATTAGACAATTAAGGCAACTTATGTTTCAGCAATTAAACCTTATCTATGTGATTCTAGCTACATTAATTAATGAGAAACACTTAAGTATGTGTTTTTACCCCCATAAATCGTCCATTAACATTTTCAGTAGCAAATAAATGGCTTAGAATGACTGACACCAGAGCAACTCTTAGTGGCCCAACAGGGAAGAAAACAAACCAAACCAACAAACAAAAAAAAGAACCAAACCCAAAACTCACCACCAAACAAAAGGCCAAAACAGATTAAAAACAACGCAAGGTTTTTCTTACTCAAAGTGTCAGGTTTTGGAGTAACTTTCCATACTCTCATGTAATAACCATTTCTCTAAAATGCAGCATTTTGGCTGTTTTCTGTCTCTGCAAAATGGTCTTCCAAACAAAAAACTGTAAGCAGTATCAAAATGTATGAAAAAGCCATGTCTTCCCCTACGTGAAACACTTTCAAAACAATTTGGTGTTACACAAATACTCTAGGAAGAGATGTTATTCAGGAAAAGACAAAATTCTCTGAGATATTACTCTGTTTGTTTGTTAATCAATGATTCATCTGCATTATTACATCATAGGTGTTCCCTGTAGAAAGCCACTAAAGCCCAAGTTTCATGGATCGTGAGCTTTACAGAACAGTTAGCTAATTTCTGTTATAACCATACCAGCAAACCCATCTGGAAAGTCGACATGAGATAGTCTATAGGCTGATTAAAAGTAAAAGAATCAGAGCATTTGTTCAATGGAAGATACTCAGCTATGAGGACATCTGTCAATGCTATTGTGCAACTATCCCAAGTCTCAGCTCCAAATGGCAGGTAGACCAAAACAGAGGTCCAAAAGACAGAGAGGTCTTTTTTTGCTCTGAAATTTTATTTACAATAAATATGAGATGAATAACAGTGGTGATGGCAAACGTTAACTCTTTATGTGCAGTGTGCAATGTATGTGGAAAGAGAAGGCAGAGACTACTCCAGCCAAGTCCTGTTTGTGGGGAGACATATGCCAGTTTCTCCTTCACCTTTGGCTCACCAATTTGCTTCCCACAATGGCAAGGAATAGAACTGGACTTAAGTGCCCTGTATCTGAATACTGGGATACTGAATATAAAAATCAGCTGCATATCCTCTAATTTTTTCAAACCACTGTCTGTCAGTGGTGTTCTCACAACTATGAGACCCCTGTGGCTCCTACAGAGGAAGTTGTGTGGACCCTTTAGCCTCTGGATCCCATCAGCTGTCCGAGTGCAGCTACTTCCAGAAGACAACTTTCAAATACTGGAAAAGAACTCTGGATGCTTTCACTGGTGAAGGTATATATGCCTGAAGATTTTATACTATTACAAGGGTAAGAGCCAGTTAAACAAAGATTTTGTGGACTTTTGCTATGAGGTTGCCAGAGACATAAAAGCTTAAGTCCAAGACTTAGGCAAACTTTATCATTCCTACATGCTAAGTCAAGATCAAAAAAAACAGATGTAACCTGCTACTCAGAATGTGCCTATCTCTAGAAACATTTCTGTTCAGCTGAAAGTTCCTTAAAAAGCTGGCATTTGGCTTCTGCTCGTTTCCTTCTACAGTTCCTGGCTGTCCACATGCACTGAAATATGAAGGGGTGACCACCTGATGTGGTGCTTTCCATACTGGCAGCCAGGCATGGTAATAGTAAGTATGGTTTCCGCTGACTTTAAAATGCTAAGTCCAGAATTGAAGATTGAGACTCAGCTCGCTTTCTCATGGACTAGCGGTTAAAGCTATAGCCCAAGGCTTCTTAAGGCATACTCTCAGCTGATGTTGCCATACGGTCATTGAAATAAATATGTTTCTGGCACTGAGCAACGCCTTAAGAATTGTAGCTAACACATTGTCATTTAAATTTCATAAGACCCACTAGAAACAGATGAATAATTTTGCATTCATTTTTCCAAGATGAAAGCCTATATATATGTAACTTACAACTAGCCTACAGAAGAATGGGAGGAAAAGTGGCTGCTGTTCAGGTTGGCTGATTTCTGACAGACAAGGAGAAGAACAGGAAACCTCTGTCAAACCTCTGTTGGTTTAAAATCAAAATGTATTTGAATAATACCACCATGAATTCCCAGAATACAAAATAGTGCCATTATTAAAATGTGCCATCTAACAGCAATTGCTAGTAATATAAAATAAAAATTGTTTCTTCTTTTGGTTTCCAAATTTTTCTCGTTGAGGTAAAAGGAAAAGAAACGATGATGTTGCACTATAAAATTTCAGGCAGCTTGAGAGATAGCAGCTAGGCAGACACATTGAAACACAGAACAGTAACAGGCATTTATATTTAATCGATCCTATTGAGCCAAGAACAATATTTTAGAGAATACCTCCATTGTTCTGTGACAGAGGTGTTAACTGGGTGAATGGGATCGATCAGTGATGAGATGAAATGTAAATTGATGTTAATGCTCTGTTACCAGCTGAGCAACTAAAAGAGAGAACTCTGATGGAATGGGCATGGTTACCCAGCTGAAAAACATTCTGGCCCTGCTCCTGCAGACTACTAATGTGTTCGCACTGATTTGTCAGGCAGAAAAAAATTGCTAAAAAAATGGCAGTGGAACTGTTCCTTCATCGTCTGGAAAATGGGAACTTTCCTTCCCCATCGTGAGGAGTAGTGGATGAATACAGAGTACTTCTGTAATTTGCCATTTCAAACTCTGTAATGTAAGCATGGAAATCAGTAACTCCAGTAACTAGAGGGAGGGAGAACGCGGAGGTCTGCTTTCATCATAGAATCTAAATAAAAATATCCTGTCAAGGAACATAACAAAAAATCTCAGTATATCTAACCACACAGACACATGACCTCCTCAGGGTCTGGCGTGCCACTGGAGAGGTATTAGTCCCAGTTTCCGTCATGTTGCTATGTCCCACCTTCTGGAGGTTATGTCCTCTCAAGTCTGCCAGTTGATCTGCTCCATAAACTTTCAATCAAAATGAATAAAACAGCAGTGGGCCTATCTAAATGTTTTAAACTAACCTCGTTTATTTTCCCTGAAGTAGACTTGGGAGCAATCAGCTAGCAAATCTGAGGCAATGGTCATCCTTGGCCATTCACTGTCAGGGACAATCAACCAAGTAATGGCCTAAGGCTGATAAACTTCTTTCATGGAGTAGTTGGAGACAAAAAAGGATGTGCAGTTGCAGCTTAATTATAAATCAAATTTATTACTTAAATTATTATAAATACATTAAAAAAACCCACCAAAACCTTTATAACGAAAATTGTGTGTGTTCACTTTACAAATTAGCCTCAACAGAAGAAATACTCAAAGCAGAGAAAATCTTGTGGCTGAAATCCTAATCTGATATTTACTGGGAACTGAAAAGAGGTCTTCATGGAAGTAGATAACCTCAATATCACCTAAGGAGGAAAAGATTTCACCACCTATGATTCACTTCAGTTTTGGTCACTATAAATAGCTTTTCTGTGGAAAAGATGCTGAACTGGATTGATAGTACATCTATTCCAGTACAGCATTATTTTATCAGCATATGTAGTAATTGTAAAGACACTCATGAGAAGGCTGTGTCACATCACAGACAAGTCAAGGTCTAAGCATTAAGGTGTTCATAGAAAAATGAGATAAACTGTCCTCCAGAATTACAACAATAATTGAGTGACAGAAGACAAATATCTCTCTAGTAAAGTTAAAACAAGAATTAAGAAGCAGTAAGAAAAAAAGATTTTTTTAGATAGTTATAAATTTATTTTTTGTTTGAGAAGGAATAAGTTTCAATCATTTAATTCTTTCGTTGGGAATAGCGTGTTCTTCAGCACAAGGACATTTATTCCAGTAATCAACTATTAGGATAACTGAAAGTGAAACATCTCCCATACCTGAATAAGGATAGGCAATTTCTTGGATTTCTTTCATTCCTAAATATTTAGAACCTTTAGCCATGTAAATCATAAAGCAATGATGCTGTATTCTTATCTGCTTTGTCTCAAACACAAACAGTAATATATGATTCTGAACAGAAGGGAAAATGGGGGCAGGCATCTATGTGGATTCAGAAAATGATCATCTAGACATGTGATTGTTACCATGAGGACGCGGGGTTAAACTCAAACTCAGGATTTGAACCTTATCATATTTAAGGTTAGAAAAAGGAACATGGAAACAGCCGTATGGAGTAGATCCATTGCCCGTCTAGTGTAGTATTTCTGTAACTTCTGTTTTGCATCCTGGTTTATGACTGTCCCAGACATCTGAGGACGTGTGTACTAATGCAGAGGGCAGCATACATCACAACACAGGAAAGTAACCAATCTGGAAGTACCTTAGTAACATCTATTCACAGTCATTTGCAGTTTCCTAAAAGTAAACTGCATGTTGCTCAGTGTATTTGTCCACCAGCTAACATCATTCAACCTGCTGAACACAGGCAGTTTTCTCCTAAGACTTTGCTATACAGTAATAAGCAGTCTTCTAAAATTAATTTTATTAAGGAATGTAACAAAAATCAGAAAAAAAAAAATAAAATAGACCTCAAATGCTCAAAAATATGTAATTTGAGTACAGATATTCTGTCCAGGGCCATCAGGAATGTTCCTCTAATGTTATACACAAGCAAAAGTCTCTGTTGATAGGGTAACAACCATGCAACCTATACTGTGGAAGGCACAGAATATACCATGCATGCCAGGTACCACTCCATAGACCACACTTACAAAGTAATGTCTGCTATAAACCATTAGATATATAGCACTGCATCTATAGCTCATTTTATATGTATATTTTAATATATTTTTATATATATACATAATATACACACATATATATGTACATTTTGCATAGGCATGCAATAGACAATAGATTAAACATTACAAACACACTCTGTTATTGTGGGGTCCTGTATATCTCTGGCTTTCCTCATTGCTTTCTCCAGGAGTAATTTAGTTACCGCAGGTCACCAAAGCACTAGATTAATAGCAAATCTGGGTATCTCTTATCTCATTACCTGGAATTCTTTTATCTAAAGAGAAACTAGAATGCAATTAAACAGAAGGTACACAAGACACCTAAGGAAATTCTGTGGGCTAAACCAGTTTATCAGACTAAGATGTTGTTTTCACAGTGATTTATGCCTGAGAGCAAACACTGAGACTACTTCTTGCTGTGCTCACAGCCCTTTTAGGAGACAAAAGAGCAAATCTGCCAATCTAATACTCAGTTCTACGACTAGCATGCATGAAGACTTGTTGCATTAGATACAATTTCACAGCAGTTTCCAATTTCTCTTTTATGTAGCTGTTTAATGTTTTTTTCTTATCCCTGGTTTGCTAATAAATACAATCCAGAAGCTGTATTTTAAAATAAAATACTTTAAAGGAAACATTTAATACAATTCCCTTTTGTTGTACAAATGGAAAACAGTCAAACTGAAAGAAATACAAACTCTATTGAAAATAAAGCCAACTTCGTTGTCTGTCTGTCATAGTACCTGATGAAGGGAGAGAAGAATGGAAGCCTGAGAATAATAAACTCTTGCTATATTGACGTACTTTGTCATTGTAGCAGCAGGATGATGGTGTTTGGCTTTTTTGCTAATAAGGATAGATAAGATTTGATTATTCTTATTTGGATTGGGACTTACTGGGTAGGGGCTGGAGCAAAGAAAAGGTACCACCCCACCCCCTATGAACACTACTAGAAAACTAGTAAAAATGGACAAGGAGAAGGCTGAGGTACTCAAATTTTTACCTCAGTCTTCGTTGACAACCTCTGTTCCCACACCTCTTGAGTGGATGGACTGCAAGGTAGGCACTAGGGGAGAAAAGTCCCTCCCACTGCAGGAGAAGATCAGGCTCATGACTATGTGAGGAAACTGAACGTACAGAAGTCTATGGGACCTGATGAGATGCACCCCAGACTCCTGAGGGAATTGGCTGATGTCATTGACAAGCCAATCTCCATGATATTTGAAAAGTCGTGTCAGTCAGATGAAGTCCCTAGTGACTGGAAAAAGGGAAACATTGCACCTGGTTTTAAAAAGGGTAGAAATGAGGATCCTAGGAACTACTGACTTGTCCGCCTCACCTCTGTGCCTGGGAAGATCATGGAACAGATTCTCCTAGAAGCTGTGCTAAGGCACACAGAGGAAGAGAGGTGATTCAAGACAGCCAGCATGGCTTCACCAAGGGACAGTCTTGCCTGACCAATCTAGTGGCCTTCTATGGTGGAGTGACAACATCAATGGACAAGGGAAAAGCTACGGATGTCATCTATCTGAACTTCTGTAAGTCCTTTGATACAGTGTCCCCCCAACATCCTTCTCTAAATTGGAGAGATACAGATTTGATGTGTGAACTGTTTAGTGGATGAGGAACTGGTTGGATTATCACATTCAGAGGGTAGTGGTCAACGTCTCAATGTCCAGATGGAGGTCAGTGACAAGTGGCATCCCTCAGCGTTCTGTACTGGGACCAGTACCATTTAATATCTTCATCAGTGACATAGACAGTGGCATCGAGTGCACACTCAGCAAGTTTGCAATCACCAAGCTGAGTGGTGCAGTTGACATGGCTGAGGGATGGGGTGCCATTCAGAGGGACCTGGACAAGCTTGAGAAGTGGGCCCATGTGAACCTCGTGAGGTTCAACAAGGCCAAGTGCAGGGTCCTACACATGAATTGGGGCAACCCCTGGTATCAATACGGGCTGGGGGATGAAGGGATTGAGAGCAGCCCTGCAGAGAAGGACTTGGGGGTACTGGTGGATGAAAAGCTCAATGTGAGCTAGCAATGTGTTCTTGCAGCCCAGAAAGCCAGTCATATTCTGGGCTGCATAAAAAAAAGCATGGCCATCAGGTTCAAGGGAGGTGATTCTCCCCCTCTACTCTACACTTGTGAGACCCTGCCTGGAGTATCGTGTCGAGCTCTGGAGCCCTCAGCACAAGAAAGATGTGGACCTGTTGGAGTGGGTCCAGAGGAGGGCCACAAAAATGATGAGAGGGCTGGAGCACCTCTCCTATGAGGAAAGGCTGAGAGAGTTGGGGTTGTTCAGCCTTGAGAAGGCTCCAGGGAGACCTTATTGCAGCCTTTCAGTACTTAAAGGGTGCTTAAAAGAAAGATGGGAACAAACTTTTTAGCAGGGCCTGTTACGATAGGACAAGAAGTAATGGTTTTAAAGTAAAGGAGAGTAGATTTAGGCTAGACATAAGAAAGAAATATTTTATGATGAGGGTGGTGAAACACTGGAACAGGTTGCCCAGAGAGGTGATAGATGCCCCATCCCTGGAAACATTCAAGATCAGGTTGGATGGGGCTCTGAGCAACTGATCTAGTTGAAGATGTCCCTGTTCATTGCAGGGGGGTTGGACTAGATGACATTTAATGCTTTCTTCTAATGCAAACTGTTCTATGATTATATAACTAAAAGTAGTCAACCGTTTTTTGGTTTAAGAAAAGTTTGTACACCAAAACAGAAAAGTAGATATTGCTAGGTTGCAGGCAATTTTTGAGCATATATAATCACTGCCAATATGCTTTCTCTATTTTCCTTAAGAAATAATATCATAAAATCACCCATTAATTGAAAATCCTGAGTTAATTGGTTGAGATCAAATTTTTCTTCCACCTTTTCTACAGTCAATTTTGAAATGAGAAAGCAAAATTTCAAATTATATCTGGGCATTTTCAGTGCTCCAGCCCAAATGAACATTCATAACAAGATGAAGGATTGACCTCTGGTATTAATCCAGCATGAGATGTGAATATAGGCCACTAGAGCTATTGCTATTTATTGCTCCTCCATTTCACCCCACTGAGCATACTGAGATAGCATCAATTAATAATCTGTGCTGAATATAAAACCTCTAATACCACTTACATCATAATAGTTTTATATTGTGCTATGTGTCATTAGAGTAGACATAATGATAATACCCACTTTGTAATGGAAATAGTTTTAATAGAAAGAGAATTAAAACAACACAGTACATGAAGAAAGTGTTATTTGGTATATATTCACTGAAGTATCACCTGGAAGGCAAACTATGAACATTTGGAAACTGGCAGGTAGCAACAGTAACGTCGGTGCTTGCCCACATTATAAACTGGACAAAAAACATGGCAGGATGGGTAGAAAGCTGCAAATATGACTATCCTGACTCTCTTTGATAATAAAAGCATGATATCCATTCTTTTTAATGACTATATTACTCTCTTGAATCTTAACTTTTCCCTCCAGTTTCCTCTCTGCAAGTTTGGGTTTTTTTTTTAACAACTGTTTCACATTAATTCTTATGAAGCTGCATAAAATTCATAGAAATTGCTAAGTGAGTTCTAGGATTTGAACTTAATTTGTGAATGAAGAAGAATGATGAGATCTTGTGGTTGGACTATGTGATATAAATTATAAATTTGCAGGGATTCCCACAAGGAAAGAATTTTTCCATGGTAAAAAACATACAAACCAGGACTGGATTAAGTCCATCCTATCACATTACGTCTGAATCCTACAATCCATTTACCATTTTCTAGGCTGTGTAGGCAGTTTTGCAAGACTGAATGTCAAACTGTTTTATCAAGAGAAGAGAAAGATGTTGTTCTTCTATTTCAGTCCTATTTAGTTGTTCCCTTACCTGCCTGATGATGTTCACTAGGCTTAATGAAGATCTTTTATACTCACCAAACGTGGCTCCTGTGTAGCTAGTCTAATTGCTTCCCTTATGCATGGTGCAATGGTGTTATCTCTGCTACCACAAAATAAATAAACAAATAAAAATAAATCTAATGCTGTTGGAAGAGGGCAATATTATTTTTTTTTTAGGAAATAATTGACTGATTGATTTCTAATTCTAATCCCTCATTTCTTTTATTTGTTGTTGTAAAAATCCAAGCTCACACGCTAATCATTTGGTTGAAGGGACTTCATCTAGTCTTCTGGATTAAGAGACAGCCCTTTATATATAAACAATTTTCATGATACTAAACCAAAAGTAGAACAGCATTTAACTATTTAGGCATATAATATCAGGACGGACAAACTTTTCATGCTTAGAAGATTAATCCTGGCCTTTATACATGACACAGTCTTCAGCTCTCTTGCACAGCAGCTTGCAGTTGCCCATAGGTTATGTGGCCAAGGATCAACTAGTCCATACAAAGAACCAGGGGGGCTGAAGGAGCAGTGATGTGCAGAGGAACCCCTCATAACCTGGTGAGGGCAAGTGGAGCACCCAAGTGGGTGACTCCTCAGACTGTCAGAGACTGAGCAGCTCCCTGCTGTGGTGTGAAACCCAGAGGAAAGCCAACCAACTCTCCTCAGAAAGCCTTGCAGACTGAAGGGGGCTATTGACTAAAAGGGGATAGGGCTTATTATGGGATGTAGAGGGAAAAGTGAAGTCTTGCCATCCAATAAAACTTACGTTATGTCTGGTTGTGGTAGGTAAGCATAAATCATCAACCAATACATGTCAGATATCTGTAGATGCAGAAGATGATAAAAATTACACCGACAGTTTGCTACTATGTGATAACTTTAGCCCTACCAGATCCAGCAGTTGGATACAAGGGCTACTGAGGGTACTGCGGTTACAGTTTGCTGTAGGTTCTGTAAAGGTGGCTCTAAAAACAGCTTTAGGAGAAACAGCCACTTATGTCTGTCTTTTGTGGGGCAAAGAACAATAAATATCTGACTGCTTAAGTGTTTTTATGTTGTGTTCAGTGTGTGAATGTGTGCGCTTACGCCTTCAGATGGATATTGTGAACTCGGTGCTATAAAGCATGGAACAAATTCTGTACCAGAAGGCCCTCAACACCTCGTGCTGAGCATGTCCAGGTATCATTTCTCTCTTCTGCCCTCAAGATAACAGAGGTCTCGGAAGCAAATACATCCAAATGACAAATGGGTTGGTTACTACTTCTGGCAGTACATTTCCTCCTGCCTCCCTTCCCAGTGGAAAGAAAAATGTTTATAATTTAGATTCATTAGGTAATTCTCATGGGTTTTGTAACACAGGCTGTATAAATATACACACATATGTATAAATAAATGATCCTGATATACAAAATCTTCTGGAATTATTATTTTTAAATCAATTAAAAATACCCTCCTTGCTGATTTACTTTGTACACGTTTCTAAAGCCATAGATACAGAAATGAAGCTGCTATTTTTGGCTTTATCAATGTAAAGAAAATGCAAAACTTGTTGTGTTTATAAAATATATCGTATTCCCACTCCTAAATACAGGGTACTGCGAGTATGGGGATGGAGGAGCAAAGTTTGGAAATCTGGATGCAATTTCTTGCTCTTAGCACAGATACACCATGACCTTTACACATTGGCACAGTACTACAGAATTGTTACTATGCTTTTTCTGAAAGGCACTCACCTCTTTTCCTGTTTACTGAAGAACAAACTAAAGTCAGAAGTATATTAAAGAAAAAACCTAACTCTGCTAAAATCCAGAAGGATTTTTTTTTCAGTTTAAGATATGTCATTACACTAATCTGTTTTATAGCAACATTTAGAAGCTACATCCAAGATCAGAGTAAAAAGATGGGTGATTGTCATACACTGATTTTAAATTATCATTCATTGCAACAGTCATTTAAGTTCATTAGAGCATCAAGTTCTTAATGACTAGATCTATTTGAAATACATAGATGTTGGTATGGAAAATAAAAGAAAGAACCAAAGCAGAAAGATCTTTTCCCTCCTGGGTAAAATAAAACCTACTTTAATAATACATTACACAGGTGTAAAAGAGTTAAAGTTATAATTTTATCTGTTATACATATACTTACATTACATTGCCTGACTTCAGCTCGTTCAAATTAGTTAGAAGTAACAGATGGAAATCACCCTGAGGTTAATATCTCTTTCCTTCTGAACTGCCAACTTCCAGCAGTTTTTTTTATATCCTTAATTTTGCTATGTTACTGTTTGCAAATTCATACTGTAAGCATTTTTCTTTCTTTTTTTTTTTTTGTGTTTATATTCTTCATTATACAGTAAGGCTATTTTACATTTTTTATTCATTATATTTATCATAACTATGGTAGTATGCTTGTCTTCATGAGTCTGATATTTGATTACCCTTACAAGTATCTGCTATCAGTTCTGCATTTATCACAGCAAGTGTTCTGAACATATCTGTCTGTTCTTTGAAGTTCATTCTTCATATATTATTTCGATTTTCACTAAAACCTTACCAGAAATCATGACAGTTATTTTTATGCAAATTGATGAATGTTTAAGCTGCTGTATAAGATATTAAATGCATGCTTAAGGTGTTAAGTGAGTGTTCTTATACTACGTAAGGACGCCAAGCTTTATGAGTTGTTGATAACGTTGTACACCAAGGAAGTGAAATGTTTCTACTATCTAAATTATCTGCAGAAAAATAGGAAGTGATACACTGGAAAATCCCATCCCTATTTTGTAGTAGGGAGACTGTAAAATAGTCAAGGCTCCATTTTGCTACAATCTGACAAATCCTTAAGTATATGTTGAAGTCAAAGATAATTTGAAATACATGCATTTCCTTAAATGCTTAAATACTTAAACATGCTGCCCAACTTCATGGATTATAGCAGAAGCAAAAATTGAACAAGATCTGGTTCATTGTATGCATGCTCAGACTGTCTCTTTCTATTAAGAAGACCCTTCTAGACAGTAGTCCTGTAAAGCCTACGGAAAACATCCTAAGGCGTAAAACGTTGTTCAAAGCTACCATACAATATTTCATCAAAATAGAATCCTTTCTGTGTATGCATGTGAAAAAAAGAGTATACTTTAAAAATATAAGAATTACTATCTCTATGCTCCACAGGAAACATATAGAAAACCGCATGTGTCTCTCATAAGTTTAATCTTCAAAATTCTTCTCAATAGAATTCGCTTCCGATATTGAGTATAGCACAGGTTTTATTTAAAACTGCTTATTTAAAGTATGTTCGTTGTGTTGCAAATTTAAGTGCTCAAAAAAGCCCCATGGAAGATCAGGATTATGCACGTTAGTGTAAACCTTCTCCTGTGCATGAACATTATAATATGTTCATATATATATGTGTATATATATACACACATATAATATATATAAAATATATAATATAATAATGAACATTGTAATATAATATGCAGGCAACATTGAGCTCTTTTAAAAACTTGTCTGCAACATCAAGAATTGGGGGTTTACATAGTAAAATTTCCTTGGTTAAATCAGACAAAAAACCACAACACTTGAAAACAAGGCTTTCTTAATGTTATAACAAAGGTATTGTCAAAAAGGATAAGGTTCACTAAACACACCTTTAGCACTTGAATTACTAGAATAACAAATTTACATTGTGCTCACCTGTGCAGACTATGATTAAAGAGAGAATGCTTGGCCTGTGACTTTCACAGACACATACTGAGGGCAGAGACATGGTGGGACCCAGAACCATTAAGTACCATGTCAGGTTCTAACAAGCACTACATTCTGGTGTTTCTGGGCTCATCCCTGCTTTTCTTAAAAACTTTAACCCTTCTGCTCCTTTTTTCTCAGATCTTCCATCTGGCCTCTTCCTTCCTCAGTTTTAAGTTTAGCCATTCCAAGAGTTAGTTTATTAGGTTTTTTTGTTTCAGTTTCATCTCTTTTTCTTTTTTTTTTCCCATTCTATTTGTCTGAGAAAAAAAATTAATTTATGATACCTGAAAACGGGGGTCTGCATGATCAGTACAAGCACTTTGTGTGGACCACAGGAGGCCAGCTATAGATTCAAGGACTCTCTTCAGTCAGACTGAAGCATGACCAGTGGGACTGGAATCTTAGAAGATTTCAGATTTTAAAGCAAACAAGTCTTCAGAGAGCATGTGTGAACTGCAATAAAAAAAAAAAAAAAGTCTTTAAATTTGACATACTTGTGTGGATTTTTTTTACATAGACAAATGAATCACATTTCTTATGCGGGCCATCTCTCTACTACATTGCAGGTCCTTCCACTAAAGCAGAAAAAGGACTAGAATTTTCAAAGAAAAGGTCACAATTTTTTTTACAATGCTGGAACAAACTATTTTCCTGTATTCTAATCCCTAAAAATGCCTGGATAGCTTTATTCCTTCTTTTTCTTTTAATCAGCCAACAGGCTGGGAAATTTCAGTCCAGATGGCTGAAGTTTGGCAAAGTTATAAACAAACGAAATCAGGGTCTTAAAAATGGAAGTGATGGGCAACATTACTAATTAGGCATTCTATATTTACTTTGCCCAGATGCCTCCTCTTTTCCATCTCCAAATAAAAATAACCAAGAAATTAGAAATTTGATTTTGGTAAAAGATTATGGGTTTGGGGCTTTGTTTGAGGGGAGAAATTAATGAAAACCTGTGCGTTAATATCTAAACCTACTTTTAGGTAACTATCTTCCCTGAAAACTTACAATTACAAAAATGTAATTGTTTGAATTATTCTAACTATGCTAATTCTCAAGTCAAACATTTAATGTTCTCGCTGTAGATGTGAATTTTTAACAACTATTTGTGTTCTAAAGACTGAGCTTTTCCATTTGCTTTTACAACTCAACTGTCCAGCTTTGTAGGTTTACCACTTGTGGACAAAGTCATTATTAAAACACAGGAAAAAGTAATGTAAAATTAGAGTGAAAATGATGGTGACACACTAAACTTTCAGGTCCTGGTTTCAGATGACTAGTTTCATCATCTTCTTATATTTCTTCTTTACATTTAGCACTTGAACCTAATTGCATCCATTATCTAAGCAGTGCATCAAGCACCCTCTGTTCATTGACAGACAAGCGTATCTTTTCCTCAGGCCTGAGTGCCTTGCTGTTGGTTGTCTCCATGCTAAATGCACTTTTGATATTATGGTCTTTATTTGAACTTTTCAGATCTGTGTTTGCTGGAGAAGGTTTACACGCTGCATCTCAGATGTGGTAATATGGAAAAGCTGGAAAAAGACAGCCATGGAGCCACAGCACCATCAAGTGACAAGTGTCTCTGTCACTGTAAAGTCCACTTCATTAGTACACATAACATAGTCTTACTTTTGTCTCTCTCCCTCTCTCTACCACAGGTATTTAAAAAATACCTTTGTAAGTTAATAGCAACTGGTTAAATAATTAAATTGAACATCTGTTTTTCATTATTTAAAATACTTTCTTCTATTAAGCCTTTTGTACTGTGTTTTTTGTAAATACCATAGCATATTCAGCTCAGGGTATATACCAGAAGGCTGCTATCAGGTGGCTGATCTTCCTTTCCAGTCACTTTTACTACACAAGGTAATGTAGGGCAAACCAATTAGTATTTCTGTGCTTTAGCTCTCCTGAATGGAATGTGGAAATTCAGGAGAACTACCCTTGCTTTAAGTACAGATATACAAATTAAACCCATTATATCAAATCATTATGTAAGTCTAACTCCTTTATCATATTTTTCATTTCTTTTCTATTTCTTTAAGGAATTCGTGGGTGCTGAAACTGACAACATTACCTGTGTGATCATGCAGAGACAAACATGGATATTTACAGGAGCTTTCTGAAGCCCATACTAGCATTTCCAGTGGTTTCCATGTTCCATCATCTCTACCAGGCAGAGAATAGCCCGTACACCAGGAAATCATCACAGGAATCACAAGGTGGACATTAGTTCTTCTTTTATCAATCCCCAAAGAAGACTTGAGGACAGCAAAGGACGCAGGTTTGATTTGTGTGCTGAGTGGAAGGCAAAGGTGGTTTTCTTCTTGCGTTTCTCTGGAGTTTTTTAGCACCTGCTTTAATTCCACGTGAAAAAAGACCCTTGAGCTGTGCTATCTCAGGCCAGTCAAAGAGGCCTTTGAGACTATGCCTTTTTTCAGGTGCAGGGTCTTCCTGTTCAGAGCAAAGGACAGGAAAATAGGTGGAAAATATCTTTATGTCACACTGAGATTCTTATAGGTGGAATGTAAAGCTAAATTGACACTACCTTTTCAAATAGCATAGCTCCTTCATAAATAGTCTATCTTCTGAATCAAGATACATCACAGGATATAACATAGGAGGTTTTATAGCCCAAAATGATTACACTGCAATATAACCTAAAAGAATATTTCATTGTCCATTAATAAATCACATATATGTATACAGAGAGATATATAAAATATGTATATATGATGTATATATATTTATAACAATGTATGAAGGGATTTTTCACTTTCATTAGTCTTGTGGTTTTTGTTCTCAAACATGGCCACTTACTAGTGGAACCGTTATAGAATCATAAAATCATAGAATGGTTTGGGTTGGAAGGGACCTTAAAGATCATCTTGTTACAACCACTCAAAAGCCCCATCAACCACTCAAAAGCTCAAAGCCCCATCCAGCCTGGCCTTGAACAATTCCAGGGGTGGGGCATCCACAGCTTCTCTGGGCAGCCTTTTCCAGTGTCTCACCACCCTCACAGTAAAGAATTTCTTTCTAATATTTAATCTAAATCTACCCTCTTTCAGGTTAAAACTGTTACCCCTCATCCTATCACTACACAACCTGATAAAGAGTCTTGCCCCATCTTCCCTGTAGGTGTCCTTTAGGTCCTGGAAGGCTGCAATAAAGTCTCCTCAGACCCTTCTTTTCTCCAGACTCAACAACCCCAGCTCTCTCAGCCTGTCCTCATAGGAGAGATGCTCCACCCCTCTGACCATTTGTGTGGCCCTCTTCTGGACCCTCTCCAACAAGTCCATATCCTTCTTGTGCTGAGGGCTCCAGAGTATCTGGATGCAGTATTCCAGGTGTGGTCTCATGAGAGCAGGGTAGACGGGCATAATCACATCCCCCGACCTGCTGACCACACTTCTTTTGATGCAGCCCAAGATACGGTTGGCCTTCTGGGCTGTAAACACACATTTAAGGCTCAACTTGAGCTTCTCATCAACCAACACGCCCAAGTCCTTCTCGGCAGGGCTGTTCTCAAGCCATTCTCTGCCCAGCTTGTATTTGTGCTTGGGATTGCCCTGGCCTACATGCAGGACCTTGCACACTTGGGCTTGTTGAACTTCATGAGGTTTACACAGGCCGCACTCNCACAGGCCCACCTCTCAGGCCTGTCCAGGTCCCTCTGAATGGCATCCCTTCCCTCCAGCAAGTTGATGGCACCACACAGCTTGGTGTCATATGCAAACTTGGTGAGGGTGCACTCAATCCCACTGTCCATGTCACCAACAAAGATGTTAAATAACACTGGTCCAATACTGACCGCAGAGGAACACCTCTCATCACTGAGGCTTGGAAGTCTTTCTGTGACATCCCTGATATGAGCCCCTGGTAAGCAGCACACGTCTCTAGACAGTGCATCAGGTAGGCAAATGCGTGCCTCCATACCTTTCAGAAGGGAGTCACCTACTCCTATCACCTGTTGCCTTTTCTTAGTTGTATTGGTTGTTATACGGGGAGCAGATCGAGCTGCCTTGCTCAGCTCCAGCATCTCTCCTGATGGGAGGGGTCTTTCCTCTTCAGTCTGCAGAGCAGTGAAGCATTTCTGCAAGGGCATCTCAGGCTTTGGTGGAAGTATTTTTGTCCTGATGGTCCTCACTGTTGCAAGCTTCCATTCTTTTGCATTACTGCCCCCCTCGCTTCTGTGTGTGCTGACGGGGGAGTTTTTGGCTGTTTGGCTGTGGGCTGTGGGTCCACTGCAGACTGAACAAGTAAGGACATCATAAATATTTTATTCAAACACCAGAAATAGACTCAGGAACTGGATATGTGCTGCCATTTATGCTCATCCTTGATTCTGGAGAAGTCAAAGTGAGAGGGAGAGTAATTTGAGTTAATGGTTGTTAGGCTATCAGTAAGTAAATAATGTCAGACATTAACTTGCTTCCTGGGGCCAAAATCTGCAATTCTGTTAATGTCCCAGACAATCTAACTGAAGTCACTGGATATAATCAGAAACAAATGTAGCCTTTCTCTTTCTTGTAGGTAACTGGGGCTTGGATTCCCCTGGGGGAACATACACAGCTTTAGCCAGATGGATGTGGACTTTCAGATGACACAAAACCCTCAGTGAGACTGTGAATGGAAACAGGTCTTTTTTAAATCACAGCATTCCACATAAGGTTTTACAAATGGAGAAATGTAGTATGTTGCTAAAATACAACGAAAAAAAACCCAACAAAACCAAACCCCCGCTTCTCTATCCCTTGAGAAAAATATTGATGTGGTGGTGGTAAAAGCGACAATGTAAGATAGAAGTACCCAGATTCCAAAACCTCTTTGTGTAGATTTCTGAAATACATGATTTCCCACTATGTTCAATCTGCCTGTACATCTGGTCCCAAAACATGATTTGTGATTTTAATATGGTTGGTGAGACATAAGCTAATACGTTTTTCTCTGCTGGAGCTAAAGCACTCAATGCAGGGGAAAAAAAAAATAGGGAGGGAATCTCTAATGATTCTGTGAAATGAGAGAGAATTTCCTGTGACAATAGCCCAGGAACATACAATGTTTCTTAATCTTGCTGCCCATACGTCACCCCAACACCTCTATGGTGTTTATATTTAACAGCTGAGTGGAATGGGGGGGAACCTCACTATTAGAACCATCCTCCTGCCTGAAACTTCATTCTGTTTTGATGCGGTTTACTTTTTTTCAAAATGTACCTATTGAGCTTTAGCATTAAACTTTAGTCAGGGTAACAACAACAATAAAATAAAACCCACATAAAAAGAAGGTCTTTTTTTTCTAAAAATGCCAAAGTTGTTCTGGGACTCCAGTAGTCACTGGGTTTTCTACAAGGCAGTCTTAACTGTCTGTGTCACAGGATTCACAACACACTAATTTTCCATTAAGACACTAAATATTATGATGACATGTCATATAGCAGCCAAAGATTTGCAGTGCTGAGCAGTTTCTCTAGCAGCTGTCACCGTTTTCTCCTCTGGCATTTGCATTATTCTGTTACTGTATGTAGTATGAAAGTTGTCGTCAGTTTGCCTTCATTTCATTCCCTCTGTCTGAAGTCTTGTATATGCTCTGTGTAACATGTCGTTCTGTCTTAACAACATACCCAGGAACTTCCCACCACAGACACCCCAAAAAACATCCTCTTAAGATGTCCTGGTTTAATTCTGAAGGGTTCAGCTGTTGCTTGTTGAGAATATCAGAAGCACCATCAATCAAAATGGGAAAGTAACTCTCTGCAGTTTTAAGTGGTAACTTAAACGGTAGACTGTTAGTTTTTTTGCACAATGGAGTTATTTTGGCTTTAAAATGTGAATCCTAAATTTTGGGTTCATATGTTTTTTCATATTTTTTCCTACCAGGAGTGAAAGTGGGTTAAAAATTCTATTTAATCCTCAGGGAATAAGGCCCATAAGAGTATTTTTATTGTAGTGTGATTGATTGCCAGTTTCTTCAGCTCTTACAAAGATGTCTCTAGAGATGTGACATTTGATAGGTACTTATTTTTATAAACCAGAGGTCTGAAAGGGCCCACAGGGAGCCAGGCACATATTTCTCAGTGAATTTTTGAGTGGCAGGGTGACAACTTTCTCTGCACACCTCTATTCCAGCTCTAGGGCTTATATAATGTTCCCTCTTCTGAGTGTCAAGCTCCTCATAGGGCTAACTCCAAGAACAATGTAGGTACTGTGACACTGGGTTTTGCAACACCTTATTTTTGAAATGATGGCTCAGAAAATTGACTTAAGGGTGCTACATGCAAATTTAGGCCTAATGGCCTTACAGTACACCTGCTGTGCCGAGGCAATAGAAGATGTCACGGACTGTGAGGAAGCTTGAAGCTGCAGACTCGCCACTGCTCCATGCTCTGAGGAGAGGTGCAAGGTGCAGGGTGGTTATTCCTTCCGTGGCTTGCAGACTCCTTTCTGAAAGCAGGCATGTGTGGCCTCTGCTGTACTGATCATTACTTTATAAGGTGGGAATGAAAAACATTATGTACTCCTCCTTTTACCTGCTTACCTGCCAAACTCAGGACACGCTGATTTCCATTTTTAGGGTTGCCTATGCATTTTATTTCCAACCTTATTTATCCAAAAAGCACAAAAAATATAAAAGCAGTGACTGGACATCAGAACTCCTTTTTTCACCCTCTTCCTCCCTACTTACTGCTCAGGGTCACATTCCCTTTCTCTGGTCAATTACATGATTTTTTCCCTGTATTTTAGTAGAGTTGCAATGTCAGTTATTGAGTATATCCTCTTTCCCAGAATAGCCAGTCTAGTGTGCGTAAGAGAGGTGAGAAATACTGAATTTGATCCCCGCTGTAGGGAGATCTGAAGCCCCTCTTTGTGTTGTGGAGGCGTTTTCAGGTTAAACCTGAGGTTTTGAAGTAAATCTCTTGCTTCTCCCCACTTACTGTGTCTTGGTTTGTGTTACAAAGTGAAACACACGAACTAGATGCCAGTTGGATCAAACAAAGGCTACTCCAAGAGAAAGCTCTCCAAAATTTTTACAGTGTAGAGACTGAGGCCTCAGCACCAAGTGTATTTTGTTCGACAGATTTGCCAGCATTGCACTGCACTACTTGTTAGTGCCAGCTGATGTGGGCTTCTCTGGAGGGAACAGGGGAAGAAGATGGTCATACTGACAGGGGCAGCACCAGCATCTCTGTTAGCCTTTCTCCTCTGCTGCTTTTCATGGAGCCTGATTGAATGGGCTTACATTAAGCGTGCTCTGAAATCATCCCGCTTGAATGACTTCAGCAGAGGAATGTCCTCTTTCAGATCTAAACTTTGCTCTTAACCTAATTGGAGCTCTATACGTCTACACTGTAAACTACTTGGAAGTAAGATGGAGACCATGAAGTTCTGTGGAATTTATCTATCAAAGAGTCTCCGCATGCAAACCAGTAAGTAGAAACCTGACCATTTTATACCATCCCTGCAGTTCTGAAGTGCTCTATAAGCATGTCTTCAGCACAAGGGTCTCTTTACAGAGAGATTTCAGAATGCTCGAATGTGTTCATCTCCTTGTTTTCCTCCCAGAGTGATCCAGTGGAAATGATGCATAGAAAAAATATATTTTTTAAGGAGGAAAACCAAAATTTTTGCTAATCCAGGTTTTTGAAGCTAAATGTGCCGTTGTCTCTTGCTGCTGGTGTAAGTAAGTCGTCTTTGGATAATACTCAGTCTGGGTTAGACTGGTAAATCTTGGCCCTCAAAGAGAGGATCAAACCATATTCAGCATTTTTAAAGCATCATTTTGATACCAGCTGACAATAGCTCCTTTCAAAATGAGAAATAGAGAGCCGTTGTATTGATCTTTCAATAGAGATCATCCCTCCTACAGTTGCACAGTCTACAGCAATAGCTCCTGTGGTACAATATACTTCTCATTGGCAGAAATGCTGAAAATGACTAAATGTGTCTCTGCGTGTTCCTTCTTGCCCACACTATTATGAAGCCATAGACAAGGAGGACAAAGTGAAAATTCCATTCAAGGAAATGGGCTGAGGTTGTTCAGCTCATTACTTTTACTGTTAATGCGCATACTGCACACCTTCTTCACAGAGGACTGGTGCCTATTCCATCCTCAGTACAGCACAGCTCAGTGGAGCTGGCTGTGGCATGTTCATCCCCTGGGCTATAAAGCTACGCTAAGGACTCTAGCACAAAGCAGTTTTGTTTTCCTTGCCCAGAAGGTACAGATGATTAACACTCCTCAGTACTTCGAGTGTGAAAATTATAAAGTTGTTCCAAAGAATGACCTTGAGACCCACATCTTTCAAGTTATAATGGGACATATATACATACATACGTATATACATATATATACACACACACACACATATATATACTTTCTTCCCTTGTGACTTTCAGTAGGTGGAAAATTAGGCTCTAGCTAGACGGACAGTTAGTTCACAAGAGTGGGGACGGGGGATACAAATCACCAGGTTCCACTGTCATTACTCAGACTGTTTTGGCTTGTATCAACTGAGCTCTTGACATTAACTTCTCAGATCAGTCTCATTCGTCAGTTAAATGGGTTCAGATAGCATCACCGCTATGAAAAGTATATATAATTATTTGTTTCTGTTGTATGCTGATGAGGTAACTGTTTCCAATAGACTCACTTTACTGTAAAAACCAAATGATGTCATAGTAAGTACATACCCTTATGCGTCACATTAAAATCAAGATCCCACTATAAAGTACTTTTAAAATTATGAAATACTAACATTATTTTTTTTTTGCCAGTCAGATTTGTTTTTCATTAAAGCATAAGTGTACAAATGCATTTTTTGTAGCCATATTGTTTTCTATTTCTCTGGACAATTCGACATGTCATATTTCATTAAAAAAACAGTATCACTCTGCCACAGCAGTGGTTTATGATTTTTAATTACCATAAGAGAATACGGAAATGCAGTAAATGTATTCAAAGAAAAATAATAACTTAAAATGTATTTAAGGGTAAAGAAAAACTTCCTGAATTTCAAATGTTTGTATTTTGGAGTAATTTTTATTGGATTTTAGCAAAAAAAAAAAAAAAATTAAAAATTACACAATGGCAATACATCATGTGAAAATAAATCCCTCCCTGGAAAATCTGATTTTCCACCATGGAATGTGAAGTGGAGGTTTCCTAGAAGGACAGGTTGGAAAGGTAAATGAATGTACTTGAATACTGGAAAAGCCCCAGTGGAAAGGTAGCTACAAAGAAGAACATTTATCTCGAGAGCTTGAGTAGGAAATAATGGAAATGACAACGAGTAAAAAAGACAAATGAGTGTATTCTTTGCTGTCACTGTCAGCAAGGGAGGAATGTGAAGCTGAGAGAAAGGAGGAGCCATGCTGCAAGAAGTATAAATAATCATTGAGCTCAGTACTTATGTACTAATTTACATTAGCTAAAGTCCTGCCCCTGATCTGAAGTGGAAATAGACTCATATTTGTGAAGGACCTTGATTAAAACTAGAGACTTTACATTGTGGCCACCTCTAAGGACAGTCAAGCAAAGACGGCCTCTTGGTTCATGACACACAAATTAAATTTGACTCTCAACTTGCAGTCTAGTATCAATATATGGAGTTGTTCTAAAAAATTGCTCTCAATTCCAAACACTGGCACATAGGAAGGGGACAGAATACCAATGATGACCTCATGAGGATATCTGCATACACCCTTTCCCTGGGGTATTTAATGTCCCTGCAGCCAGAGGGAAGACAACAGCTTCTTCTTCTACCTATGTAATAATATAAAAATTCTCTAAAAATTTCTAGATATGTTTAATACTGCACTAAGTGAAATAACATGTAAATACCATCAATTTTTCTTCATAGGCAAAGGTCTTGGGAAAGAATAAGTCGGTTAGCAGGTGGGAGGGCGTGGGTGTTATGCCTTAGTTTGAAAATATGTTCTATGTTACCCCAACATTTAGAAGTGATTTGTTTAGTAGTTTACATTTCTTCTATCATTAATCAACGAGTTCAATGCTGTAAAATATCAAGCAGTTTCTATGACACAAATTGTACATAAATTGTCTGAACTTACGTAAGAAAGAGAGGCAAAACCACCCAGTGTGTCAAAACAAAATGTATTAGTGGGAAGAAATATCTTTCACCCTAGATTTGCACTTTATCAAGTTTCCAGCAAAATACATCTATAAAAGGATTACAGTAAATGGTAACAAATTGATAAAGCAAGGAATTTTAATAATGAGTAGCTCTCAATTCCTGTATTGCCCAAGCACAAACCTCTATGAAGACTCTGAGCCACGTAATAATAATGATGATGATAATATAAAACTTTGACAGCAAAGGTTTTATATAATATTGCTTTAAAACCTAACGATTTACAATAAACATATATAATCTTTACATATATATAATTCATTATTCTCACACTTTCAGTGAAAACTTTTTTCCAACACGTTTAAGCAAAGACTGGTAAAAGGTTTTCTACTTGGCTGTCTGTCTAAATTAGCTTCAATTGGTCTTTACTCAATTAAACAATGCAAAGTGAAGAGAAATAACTCATCAAAGAGGTTTCAGCAGACAAATGAGATCCAAAATGTTTAGCTGTTTTTAAAAATATTTCAAAATTACCATACTCATAATACCTTTATTTTTGACAATGTTCTTAAGTTAGGACAAAAATAAGATAAGTCACTTAAGATGCCATAAATACTCTGGGTTACCAAATTTTACAGTGTTTTGGAAACCTGTCTTCTCAAAATTGATATTTCATTCAAAATCATGTAATGGATTAAATCAGTTTATCACAAGCACCGTAGGAAGTACTTAGAGCTACCAATAGCAAATAGAAACATTTAAAATGCTACTGAGATCCACAGAGATGCTCAAAATATATAATACATTCTCACAATGAGAAATTGAATTTGCAGAAATAAGTAGGTTCTTTCAGCATTAATTTGCATGATTTAGATAAATATATAATACATTTTATACTAGCCACTCTACACTGTTCTTGACAGAACAACTGTGACAATTCTGCACATATTCTTTATTCTGCCACAACATTGGATCTCAAATAAATATCCTAATACATAAAGCAGAGGTTTAGGTTATTAAGATGACTGCTTGTGCAATGCCACATAAAGGGCTAACTCATGTTCAATTTTTAAGAAACACGTTCATGATCATACTCACAGTTTGCAAGTTCAGCCATCAATACATATTATGCAACAAGCAAGCACCTGAGCATCTTTTAAGGTCAGCATCTGTTCTTCCAGACCTTTTTTTTCTCCTAGTATTATTTTGGAGAGTGAATACTGGTACAAATGCAGGTGCAACAACATTTCAGGCATTCAGGAAAATATTGTCTCCCTCTAGAATTCTTTGGGAGAAAGGAATGGAAACAAATAGAAGGCAATTAGAAAATCACCTTGTAACAATGAAAATAAAAGTCTGAAGAGGAGTGGAGAAATTGAGAGTTCTGCTTGTGTCATCATTCAGAATTTTTTGCATTTGTTATAAAGGTTTCACATACCTGATTAGTTGGTAGCAGAGGAGATCCCTATCCATGTTATTCAGTAAAGAGTCCCAACAGTGCTATAAATTGGAAGGCTCAGTAAGAGAAACAGAATAAAATACACCTAATGTGCTCCTGATTTCTCAAAACTAATGTTTCCTTTTAATTGAACCCAAAAGTTTGGCAATAACTGCCTAGGTGATCCCTGTTTTCAATTGCCTACTAATTATTTTCTTCTTAAAGTGAATAGGTGTCAGGGATGTGCTGGAGTAATTCTTGACCTTTGAAGTCAAAAGGCATAGTTGATTACTGTAAAGTCTAATTATCCCTTACAGGGATATTCACAATTGCTAACTTTGCTTTGAAGAAATTAGGATCCTTGGTGCATACTTAATGAAGAGAGGAAGGTTGCTCCAGGGTCTGAGTTAGACCAGGTGACTAACTTTTGTTTTTCTGCATCCTTGATAGTTTTAGCAACACATTTGAATAACTCCACTTTCTTGAAGAATGAGACCAAATGTTCATCAGATATATTGTTGATTTTAACATACATAACAGGGCAAAAGCCTTTTTTAATATCTGGTCTGCTGGTAATACTTTGCCTAATGCAGCCCAGGATACCGTTGTCCTTCTTGGCAGCAAGGGCACATTTCTGGCTTATGTTCAACTTGGTGTCCACTAGGACGTCCAGGTTCTTTTCTGCAAAGCTGCTTTCCAGACGGGTGACCACCAGCCTGTCCTGGTGCCTGGGGTTGTTCCTCCCCAGGTGCAGGATTTTGCACTTCTCCTTGTTGAACTTGAAGTTCTTGTCAGCCCCTTTCTCCAGCTGTTGAGGTCCCTTTGAATGGCAGCATGATGCTCTGGCATATCAGACATCCTCCCAGTTTGGTGTCATCTACAAACTTGATGAGGGTACACTCTGCCCCATCGCACGGATCATTAATGAAGATCTTAAACAAGATTGGAACCAGTATTTATTCCATTAGCACATCTGTTGCAATTTGTCAGTGACATACCAGCAGTGGTACTATGAAAAAACTACTTGGATGCACTTTCACCTGAAAATATTTTGCCTTCTGGATTCTTACAATAATAGTCAGCAGCAGTACTCAAAACTTCCCTATAGTGAGGAACTCGAATGAATGAACTCCAATAGTAAAGAAGATAAAAACAGGAAAAAAAAACCTTTTCTTTTTTAAAAAAAAGTAGCAAAGATAATGATCAGCAGGCTTATTCAGTAACCTAAACCCTGTATCAAGGTAACCCATTTATTTCAAGTGACATGTGTAGATCCCTGTGGCGTTGAGGCCACAGCTCATTTGTGTTGTCAGACACTGACACACACACAGACTAATGAAAGATAAGTAAAATGTGACAAAAGTGAAGAAATCATAGGAGTAAAGGCAAGATAGCTGTCAGGAAGTCATGCATGAACACAAGCAGCTTATAGAGCCTACATTCAAGTATAATATCTCTAAGGAATATGACCTTAATAAATACAGTCCATTACATCTTTAGAGTCAGTACAGCTTCAAAGCTATTTGCATGTAAATGATTGCATTTACTGTCACCCAGTGTTATCTGATGATCATAAGCATAGCATTTTTTATTGTTGTTGTTCGTGTGATTTATGCTTCAGTTATGCTTAAAAGTTACAGAGAAGAGCTACTGGTGTCAGCAGAGCTTGGAGTTCCCCAAAAGGTGAATCCAAATAGATTCAAAGACCCCACACTTTGGGATTTTTTTTTTCTAATTTCCTGGTATAAAAATGTGTTGCCTTTAAGTACCACTGCACTTGGTTGTTTGCTAGAAGACTGTAATACTTTCCACAGTTATCAAACACATTGAGACTGACTGAGTTGACTGTTGATTTAATATAACCTAATGATATGACACTGTGATGAGAAAAATAAAACTATGATGAAGAGGGCTATATCGTTAGCTACCTAGAGATACAGAAGCTTTTCCAGACTTAGTACCACAAAGGGATACCAATAAATAAAAAAGCAAACAATAGTCAGCATTGATAAAAAAAAAAAAAAACTCAAACCAGGACAAGTTTGGAATCTAAGTTTGGAATAAGATGTCAGGGGATGAGGAACATGGTAAATACTGTGATCCAGAATCACAGAATCACAGAATGATAATGCTATATTATTTAAAATTATTAACATATGGAGAAGAAAAGAAACAAAAGACAGCAAAATAGAGGCAGATAATATCTCATCAGAGAAACATGGAGAAGTAGAAAAAGTCACACTCATTCCATGCTCATAATTTCAGAAGAATTATGTGACCTAGTTCATTCTGTATTGCAAATAAGAGATCGTAATCAGGCTACGCCTGGGCCCAACTTGATTATGAGAGTTGTGCAACTGTTCACAAGTCTGAAGACATGGCAGTCTACATTGCGGCATCAGTAACTTCGCTACTTGGGAGATTAAAGTCTTCTTAACTCAAGTATTAAATCTGAGCTCTGTGGTTTTTGTTCCTGTGCAATACTTAAATTTAGATCGTTTGAACAGGCATAATGATCTGAGAAGTGGATGATTTTATTTTCTGTGCTCATATAGATGGAACCTCTTTCTCTCCTTTCTAGCTCAACCATCTTGTCTAGTATGATATGAAGTTATTTAAGACTAGATTATATACTGTCTTGACAATGTCCACTTGTCAAGGATGTTGTCCATACCTATAGCTCTTCCCACCAAGATGATTTAAGAAGATTAATCAGGATTTTCTTATTAAATTTACAACAGTGGACTATAAAAAATTAGCATAATTGTCTTCAGTGAAATCTGGGGTGAATTGGCTTTCTGTACAGGACATGAACTTAACACAGGTTAGGTTGCAGTCTAAGCTGTTATTCTTATTTGACCTAAGCAATTAAACCAGAATTTGGAATTCTGTAAAACAGTTTCCTCCAAAAGAGAAATTGCTGAAGAATGGCTGAACTCTCAGTTCCCTGGACAAAGGAAAAAATTATATTGCTTGTGGTGCCAAACGCCTTTCAGCCAGCATTTAACCTAAAAGATTTCACTGCTGTGCCACTAGGGCTTTTATGTTTGAATCTGGAGGTTCCCATCTGGCTTGCTGGTGTCCTTCTCTTCTGCCTTGCCTCCACCCTCCCCAGAGCTGTGCCTCATAGTCTCTGTTGGATTTAGCTGTGGTGACTGCAAAGCTGTTAGGCTCTAGCTATTTGCTCTACTCCTTCATCAGGCACTATGTCTTGCCCTCAGCTAGTGCAGCTAAAGCTTGAAAAGAATAATGTAAATGCAAACTGATGGCTGGTTTATGTTAATATGCCAAGTTATGAACTAGTACAGTTTCTGCAATAACAGCCCCCAGAAGAAGTAGAAAGGAAAAGCTCAAAGTAATAAGCTCTTCAGCCAGCCTGGCTCTGTGATTATATGATTACATATGAATACATGATTAGTACCCTCACACACCACTTCTACAAAAACAAGATAAGAAGCTGCCTTTGCTCATGCAAATAACATTGTGCAGCAGCCTCAGAAGTGTGTCCTTGTTTTATAAGGATGTATACTTAAACTCAAGTTAGAGGCAATAATTGTTTCAGTTATAGCTAGTCCTATGAAGAAATTTAATGAAATTTAAAAGCAGGAAGTAAATATGTTAGCCAGGATCAGTTGCATATAACTCGACCACAGCATTATTATTCTTTAAGCATCAACATGTAGTGAGTAGTAATTTAAGAGGAAAACATTTTATGAAGACCAGTATAATATCATTTCACCCTTCAGTAAACAATATAGCACAGCCAGGAAGATTATTTACATACTGTCAGCTGGTCTGGTAATGCTCTCCCCTCCCTGCCTATCCTCTAGGCTGTGCCCACACAGCTCAAGACTCCTTGCATAGATCCTAGCATTTAGCAATCTCAGTATTTTTGTATGGTCAGAGATGGCTTGCACAGTCTCCATAAAGTTTGCATGGACAAAGTTTTATTTGCATCATGATGCTGGCTTCTTGCAGCACAATGGTATTGCAATCCATCTCCCGTGCAGCGTAAGTGTGGCCATATGCTGCTTCTCTCCTAGTGTAATACCCTGCTTCAGATGGTTTTATCCTCATCTGCCTTAGTAAGAATATATCTGGTATTAAAATAGCTTTTGTAGCATTGGACTCTTTTCCACATCTACTCATTCTGTGCAATATATTGTTAGTCCCCTTTTCAGCTCAGATAGTTATGACCGAACAGTATTGCATTTCATTTTATTCAGTGGGCTGTGGCATTGCATACCTGTGACCTTTTGTGTGGACCAATGCTTGTAGTCGTCAGGAAATTATGACTTGTAGTGATCCACAAAAATGCTATTGCTTTGTCTCCTGGTGATGTAGAATAGCATACAATAACAGCCTTTTTTGATTCATTCAGTTCTTTTCCACTGTTTGCAATCGGGAAAACAGCAAAATAGAATACAAATGTATCAATTCTTACCATCCTTTTTTTTTTTGTTTGTGAAATCAGCTGGTGTCATTGATGCAAGCTGTTTGCTTCTCTAGATACCCTTTTATTTGAGTGTATTGAAATTATGATTTTTCTCTAGGTATAAGGACACCCATAGAAACACCTCTTTTCCCAAGTACCCTGCACTCTTTCCATCAAATCTGACATTATAAATGTTTGAACATAAAAATCAATTGCATGATATGTCTAGTGCTTTTCTTAGCCCACAGAGCTACTATAATTCATAGTTATAAGTCAAGCCATGTAAAACTATTTAAAATGACTAAAGATATAACCCCCTATAAAACTGCCATAATCCCTCCCTGCAGGTTATTTCAGTGTAAATTTTCTCTAACATACAGATGCTCATCTGATCTTCCTGCATCTGAATATTTTGGAAATGAGGATGACTGTACACATAAGGGCTGAACTTCAGCCATTCCATTGACTTTTTATTTGAATATATTTTTAATATAAGTCAGGCAGCTTTATCTAACCCTCTATAAAAATTCTTGTGTATATTCCACAGCAATTAAACCACAGGGAATGAATTACTTGTAAAAACATTCAGTAAATTACTTAACACATTACTTAAAGTTGCTCAGAAAACAAAGTATGCGATAAACAAAATTTAAAAGGTCAAAACTGAAATTAAGCACTTCATACGAAAGGGTATGCATAAAACAATTTGTTTATCTCTTTCTTTGCCTTCATTGTCACATTTGTGTACAGAGCTCCAGAATTTTAACCTTCTGCTCCCAACTTGTTTTTCTAGATCTGTGTGGGCATTTTGTTCATTAACAACTCCACAGATCAACAGTTTCAAATTTGGAAAAAGCTTCAAACAAGACAGCCTTCATGGAAATTTTTATTTCATTCTACTACTCTGTAGATCTGTAGATGTACAGTAGACCTGTAGTTGTCAACACAGTGTTTGAATATGGCAAATGCCTGTATTTTGTGGGTGTCTTTGGGGGTGAAAGTGAAGGATTACAGCTCCTTTCCCAGGTGCCATCACTTAAAAGTCTTTCTTTTTCTTTCTCCATCAAAGCACATGTCACAAGGGGCAAAAAAGATTAAAGTCTCTGATGCTCTTCTTTACACATGTAAAAGAGATACTGCCTATCTTCAGATAATTTTTTTTCTTTTGTTTCCTTAATTATTATCTTCCTGAGGGAAGCCAAAGTAATTTTCTATGAAATAAATAGAGTACAACATTAGACCTTCTTTTTTTTTCCCTTCTTTTTTTTTTCCTCTTTAAGAGACTGTTTAATCAGATCTGTGGAAGTGATGGGGGAGTATGCTAGTCTCTAACCTTGCAATTATTTCAAGTTTTTTGAGTCTGTCCACAGCTATTCTCTGTATTCCTCAGCGCCCTTTACAATAAGACTATTATGGCAAAGAGCTTGACTGCATTGTGGCTACTCCTAATGTTTATTCATAAGCTTTTGCTTTTAGATTAATTTGTAAGGTCATTCTGGGAACCCTTATATGTATGATTACATTTCCATACAATCTGCCACCATGCAACTCAGCACACCTGCAGGCAGGGCCAGAGGGACCTGCAGGGATGGGCTGACAGGAACCCCATGGAAGTCAGCAAGTGCAAATGCCAAGCAGTGTTCCAGGGAGGGAAGAACCCCTCCGATGAGACAGGCTGGGGCTGCAGGGGCCGGGGAGCAGTTCTGTGGGAAAGGCCTCGGGGTGCTACTGGGCAGTAAGGTGAACGTGAGCCCACGGTGTGCCCTGGCAGCAAAGGCAGACAGCAGTCTCCTGGGCTGCATGAACAGGGGCACAGCCCATAGACTGAGGGGAGAGATTGTCCCCCTCCATGTGGCACTTATCAGACCTCATCTAGATACCGTGTCCAATTTTGGGCCCCAGCACAGCAAAGACATGGTCAAACATGGAAGGAGCTTGGAGAAGCCCTCCATGGTGGTAGGGCTGGAGCACTTGCCCCATGAGGAGAGGCTGGGGAAGGTGGACTGGTTCAACCTGGAGAAGGGGCAGATTTGGGGTTATCTAACAGACCTCCACAGCCTATGAGGGGTCATTGAGTTTGCCCCAAGATTCTGTGTCGTCTCTGTCCCTGGAGGAATTCAAGCCCCAGCTGGAGCAAGCCACAAGCAGCCTGGTCTGATCCCAGAACTGACCCTGATTTGAGCATGGGGCCAGACTAGAGACATCCCAAGATCCCTTCCTGTCTGAATTAACCTGTTATTCTGTTCTTCCACTTCTGATATAAATTACACATCACAGATAACCATGCAAAAAACTTCATCTTTGAGCTTTAACATCTTAAGCAGTGGCAGATCAGCACAGTACTGGAAATGTTATTCAAGGCAGTAATTGCAGCCAGAAGTGGTGAGACCAGGAACTGCATGTCTGAAGAAGCAGAAATGCTGTACGGTAAATAATGAGTTTCTGGGAAACTGGGAAATCCAATCAGTGTTGTGTTTCAACTACAATAATTGGATGCCAGGAGTGCATGAGGGCTGGTCTGCTTATTTGCAGCGTGTGGCTAGACCATATCATGTAATCTCCTTTCTGTGAGAATATTGATACAAAAAAAAAAGTAACAAAAAAAATTAAAAAGATTGCCTTCGGAATAAACCAGGTTTCCTGACTCTAGCTGGATGATGGTGATGACACCACTTCTGAGAAGGAAATCCTTGTTTCTTGTTTTGATGTCTTTGGATGTTTATTTTTGAAAGTGTAGGGAAAGAGGGAAGCAACTATGGTGCTGGAGAGTTTTATCTTGTGGCGAATATGCTGCAAAATTTTGGTAAATGAGACATTTTTGCCCAAAATCTGAGAACTGATATTCACTTAATTTCTGCATAGCTGTTTTTGTTTTCTTGGGTTTATTTTTGTTTCATGCATGATATTTTTCTTCTGCAAAAAATCTGACTTCTATTTAGTTATGCTGAGAGGAGTGTGTAGAGCTGAGAGTGGAAGGTGTTGCTAAAGAGTCAACTTGCTTGAAACCATGCCCTATTAATGCAAACTGATGAGGAAAAAAGCAATTTGTATGCCATGTAGCCCTTTTTCAATACAACATGAGTGAAGTCTGGATAAGTATCCCTAGTAGAAACCATTGAAAAGTTTACTTTGCATTGATTCAAAATTGGTATTTTTCTTACTTTTCCTTTCCTAATTCTATTGTGCTGTACATTATATCTTTTTCTTTTCATCATCTTTTTTCCAAAAGATAGTTCCTAAATCCTCCATTTTGGTTCATTTCAGATGCCATAAACCATGCACAACAGACTAGAATTCACTGCATGTATGATATATCTGGCTGAGTGTAGGAGTCTTTATATGTTTTCAATTCAATGATATATATTTGATCTGAAGCACATTAACCACTGTAAAAGTAATCTCAAGTGTCATTACTGCGTGTATTTTTAATTGCATTTTTCTTCAATGGATTTCTGAAGTACTTTAAAAAGGAGGTCAGTATCATTCTCTTTATTTTACGTATGAGAAAAAAAGAGGTGTCTACACGGAAAAAAAAATGCCATAAACTTGGAATTAAATAATGAAAAAAACCCTCATTTCCAATATTGAAATTCAGTTTGACCACTCTCTAGCACTGTCTATCCTGTAGGTTTCTAAATTGGCTAAATGTCTCCCTGATTGGTCTGCAAGGTCCCGAGACACTTGGTCCTGTGCTGAAGTACCTTTTGCAGCCATATAATGACAGGTTTCCTACCCAGCACTCCACTGCCACCCAAGAAACTTCTGATCTAATTCTGTGGAAGAAAGCTGACTAGCTAGAGTGCCTGTCACTGGAGATTGTTGTTCTGGGTCAATCACATCCCAGGAGGGCATCACAGCTGCCAAACACACAAACGCAGTGCATCAAATCACATCCCAACTTATTTCTTCAAACCCAGCCACTTGGGCCATCATCAATTCAGAAGTTACCAAGGAGGAGGGGTTTAACTTCACTCTGGTGGTTGCAGCAGCCATCTGGGAGGTACGAGAGACTTCTGATCCTCAGTGCCAGGACTGTTTCAGTGACAGTCTAACACAAAGTGCAGAAACACTGCTGGGATCAGGTGAAGATCCTCTGTGACGGGTGAGGCTCAGGGTCACTGGGCTGCTTCATAATTCTCTCATTCCTGGCCCAACAGTGACCTGACTTTCACAGGAAGAAAGGGGGGAAATCTCTCTGCAGACTTCTGCTGGAAGAAAGTGCTTTGCTGGCATTATTAGATGTATGTTTGAACTGGAAAAACTTATATTATGGCCTTCCCACTTCCTCAGAGGCTAACCACTGGTCTTTTAAGTAAACACAGATGGAAAGCTATTGTTGCCATAATTTTAAAACCAAAAATACTCCTTTAGGTACTCTATTCCATTAGGGTTTGTCCCCAGAAGTAGGCTAGCTGACCCAGATCCTCAGTGAATGCAGGCACTTATAATATCTTTTTTTTTTTTCCCTAAACATTAGATTGACGATAAATATACATCTACCACAGGTGCTAAACCATCTTCTTAGGTACGTCTGTTCTCTCCATTGACTTTATACAGACCTTTTCTTGGGAAGACTGTGTTGAAACCATAGTGACTTTTCTCTCTCTGTGGTATATTAAGGATGTCAATAGTAGGTCCATCTGTTATCTAAGATGGAGACAGTCTTCTACATTCCATTTCAGTGTTTTCTAATTGTACAAATCAGGTATAAACAATAGTCTGTTAAGGCACTCAGAAAAAATCAATGAAACAGCAAATAAACTCCAACTGAACTATTTCAGTGTTCCACCATTAGGAACCAGTTAAAAGGATTATTTCCTTTGGTAGTACTCTGAACACTACTAAAAGTAGTGATGGGGAAGTTGAAAGTCTCTGGAGAATGGAGCATCCCTCCACTCGCTTTCAAATAAAGGCTTTGTGCTGGCAATGTGGAGTGCACTGTAGGAGGCAAACACACCTCAGAAGCTGAGGCAATATTCAGGGCATGGCTGTACACTTTTTCTTCCTAAAGACATTTTGAGTTTCTGACACATTTACTATTATCCATTACCACCGTCTTTCATTTCTTCCTTTACAAGTGGTTGTGAGGCCACTTTCAGGGATCATTATCAAATCCCTGAAAGTTTAAAAAATAATCACAATTTTAATGATCTGGTTTACAGGGTGCCCTAACAGCATTTTTAGGCAGGAACTTGGGATTGTTGAACGGCTATGGGAAGGATAAGAGGCAGAAGGATGAGAGGAGCTTAACTGACTGGTTTTACATCCTTCCAAAGAAAGCACGGTGAAATGATCTCAGACAGTTACCGCATGGGAGCACGGAGCAATATATGATAAATCTTGTTGTCAGGAGTCACACATGTCTTGTAAAATATACCAAACACATTAATATTTGCTAGAAGCAGCACCACCTTGAGCAGATTTGCTAGCCTTGTTAGGAGCATTCAGCACTGCATTTATAGATTTCCTTTGTAAAAAAAAATAAAAAATAATAAAAAAATTGATTTCACAAAAGTTAAATCAGTAATTTCACTATTACGGAGTCACAGAATCATGGAATTTCAGAGTTGGAAGGGACGTCTAGAGATCATCTAGTCCAACTCCCCTGCTAAAGCAGGATTGCCTAGAGCACATTACTCAGGACTGCATCCAGGCGGGTCTTGAAAGTCTCCAGAGGAGGGGACTCCACAACCTCCCTGGGCAGCCTGTTCCAGTGCTCTGGCACCCTCACCCTAAAGAAGTTTTTCCTCATATTCGATCGGAACTTCCTCTGTTCCAGCTTGTGCCCGTCACCCCTCGTCCTGTTACTGGGAACCACTGAAAAGAGCCTGGCTCCAACCTCCTTCAACCCACCCTTTAGATACTTGTAAACATTAATAAGGTCTCCCCTCAGCCTTCTCTTCTCCAGGCTAAAGAGTCCCAGCTCTCTCAGCCTTTCCTCATAAGGGAGATGCTCCAGTCCCTCAATCATCTTAGTTGCCCCACGCTGGACTGTCTCCNTGCAGAGTAGAGGGGGAAAATGACCTCCCTTGGCCTGCTGGCCACACTCTTCCCTGTGCAGCCCAGAATTCCATCGGCCTTCTTGGTGACAAGGGCACATTGCTTGCTCATGGGTAATTTACTGTCTACCAAGACCCCCAGATCCTTTTCTTCAGAACTGCTTCCCAGCAGGTCCACCCCTAACCTATACTGGTGCCTGACATTCTTCCTCCCCAGGTGCAGGACCCTACATTGTCCTTGTTGAACCTCATTAGTTTCTTCTCTGCCCAGCTCTCCAGCCTGTCCAGGTCACGCTGGATGGCAGCACGGCCCTCTGGGGTGTCAGACACCCCACCCAGTTTGGTATCATCAGCGAACTTGCTGAGGATACACTCTGTCCCCTCGTCCAGGTCGTTGATGAATATGTTAAACAATACTGGTCCAAGTATTGACCCCTGGGGGACACCACTGCTTATGAAGGGATTAGTAGAGGTAGCCTACAGCTCATCTTCAGAAGTGTGGCAAGACATAAAGGTTCTGCTCTGTCACTGCTGCCTTTTGTGTTGTCTTAATAGGGACTCATTATTTCCTTGCATTCTCTTTTCTTCATACCTGTGTGTTTCTCAAGCGGTTATCTTCAGTTTATTTTTTGATGTTCATCTAGTCAGTATAATGCCTGACTTTTTGTTAGCTACATGAACAGCCTCTAACCCTTGGCCCTGCAGATTCCCTCAGCACAGACAAAAAACAATCAGTTCTTATCATCATGCTCACCTTCCTGCTGGAAAAGAATGGATGAAGACAAATATATGAATAACTGAATTTTAGTAGCGCTTTCATCTTCATCAAGAACACACTTACCTGGTCCATCATCAGTGACAAGCAAGCTATACCAGTTGTGTGCTGAAATGTTTCCATTTGTATTGGAGATCTTCTTGTAAGAAGCACAAACACAAGTATTCCTCAGGAGAAGTCATCATTATTTAACTGATAAAGTTGTCACACTCTTCAGAATAAGACTGTCTTTCCTTCTTTAATGAGTGCCACCAAAAAAGTATTGTTTTGATTGCATTTTAGAGCTGATAATGTAGAGGAAATTATTACAGCTGAATATGGAGGATGGTGTCAGAAACCTATCCTTGCAGTTATTTATCAAAATTTGATAAATAAGGGATGAAAATAAAGGTAAAAAACAATGAAAAAAAAATTAGCTAATACTGTCTGCAGAGTTATTCATTATCATAGATGCAAAATAGGTTCTCAGTATCTGTTTTGGTTCTGCCTTGCAATAGATCATTTTATATGATATATAAAAATATATAAAAATAGATGATATATAGAAATATCATGCACTACCACTCTGGATAGTAATTCAGAGTGATAAAAGTGACAGAAAATGAAAAAGTCTTTAGGAAGGAAAAGTATATAGCCATATCCGTGCCCTTAACACAACATTTGTACATGGCAGAATTGACTTTGAAACTCACATTTGTAAATCTTTATTACCTTATTCAAAGTAAAATCCATGGTAGAGGGCATAGAAATGTTTTAGGGTATTTTTTGTATAATGATCATCACAGAAATTAATTTTTCATGACAAGGTATTTCACACCTTTTACCTAAGTTTTCTGGGTCATCTACGTTGAGTGACTTTGGTTTGATGGCAAGTGATTATGATGTTTCTTTAAGTGTTGATTCTTCCAAGGAAAGTTGGACTAAGTAGTCAAAAAAATGAATGAAGATGAGGTGGAAATATGCCTGAAAAAAGTAATTTTTTTCATATTTTAGTATTTTAGTCTACTCTATGGAAATACACTTTTTGAATGAAATGTGACTACCTTCTTTTACAGCTATAGCTTCAGACATAGTCTGATGCTATAAGGCAGAAAAGTGTTGCCATATGGATTAATGTAAAATTTAATAGTCTAGTCTGAAACCGAATATTCATTCATCAGATTGGAAACATCTTTTTCATGTAGTCATATTAACAATTAGTAAAACAAAAAATCATGCCTCTGATTTTCTTTGTGTTTACAGTAAAAATGAGTATTTATGCACATCCTGAAGTAACATGGATATCCACTCTTCTGCCCACCAGAGAAAATCATTAATAACAAATATAAATCTCTTCTAGCACTTAAAACCACAGTGTTTGCAGCCACATATAGCTTTTCAAATAGATAACTGTTTTAAGAAGAACTTTTTTTGTTGTTGTTAAATTAACAGATTGGCTAATTTTATGAGGAACTGAAAACTGGGGAATACCTAAATATAAATTTCAGAAGTTAACTGTAGGCTGCTGTTTGAAATCTACAATAAAATGATTAATCATCAGAATGTTTCTTTGAGGTAGATGACAGATATGTTACTATTATTGTAGCCTGAAGAAGCTAAAAGCAGATGTGGCTAATAAATACAGTGCTTTGAGGATAGGACTTCTAGCAACCCTGTTAAATTACAAACAATATTTTTCACAATATTGTTCTCAGACTGTAAATAGAATAATAAATTATTCAGTTGGAATTTTTTTTTGAATCTTTAGCTTTCTGTGTACTATTTACTTCATATAAGCAGTCAATATGGAACATTTTTCTTAATGGATCGAAAAAATACATGAACAGGTTTTCATTTAAAAAGAAAAAGTTCCATGATGGTATTAATAGGAAAATCACAAATTCTGTTATGAATTTCAGATAAAATTCTTACCATTGTTGTTTTTGCCTTAGCCTTGCACCACAGAGCCACAAAGAAAATCCTATATCCCTATAAGATGTGTAAGCAAAATATTCTTTAAATATTATTATATAACATTATGACCATGAATTCATTTGTTGGATTTCTGCAGGATGACCTATTACACACTATATTCAACACATATAAGGGTAACTATTTTGAAGGGAACTGGAGGGATCTGTTACCAGAAACTCAGAAAATGCAACGATGTAATCATTACAACGTGCATTTCAAATTGCCGCTTTCACTGTTAGCTTTCAGTGCCTTCTGCTAGCATAAATGAGAGTTCTCACTTCCAAGAAAAGGAAGTAAGCCATCCTCATCAGCTTCCGTGCTGTTCCCCTCTAACTGTGTCAATCAACATGTCCCAGTTTTACCTAATGATGAGTACTAATGATTTATCTAGTTAGCAGATCTCTGAGTTTCACTGTATATGTCTGGTACTATTCATAATAAGAGTCCACTTCCCAGCATGGAGATGCTTCTGACACAACCATAATTTTCATTGTTTTTCTTCCCATCTGATATCACAGAAATATATATGATCATACTGAGAAAATGCAATACCTGGCATACCTGACTTTGCTCATTTTTTTTCGAAGTGTGTGTACGTCACATTACTGTCAGACAGAAGGAATGAAGTGAAGTCCCTCTAACCACAGGATCCATAGGATACCACCATTTTCACTCAAGGCACTCTCATGGGTCTCAGGGTGCTCTGCAGAAGTGCTAGGCATGAGGTGACCTGTGGTCTGGGAGTTTTAAGCATAACTGTTCTTTCCTGGCACACGATCAGACCTAGACACATGAGCTCTTTTAGAAGAGCTGCCGGGAGATGCTCACCCCACCTGTTCATGGTATCTGTTGGACGCTGCTGACTTATTTTCTACTTGGTGAAAATCCCAGAGTCCTGCAGGTAGTAAAACAAGTCCTCTGAAGAAAACAAACTGCTAGGCACAAGAATGGTTTTCCCAAATCTTACCCTCAGGAAGTCTTTTCAAGACAGAGAGAACCACGAATTTAGACGCTCTTAGGGCATTTTGGTATCACAGTAGTGACTAAACCCAGCAGAAAATCAGAAACTGCGCAGTCCCCCCGGTGTAGCACTGAGCCCAACACGATGAGCCCAGCTGACAGGACGATGCAGCGAAGCTGCTGTCAGCACCTTTGCATGCTGCCATCCTGGGCTACACAGACCTATCAGTCTGAGCTGGCACTTGCCTGAACTTCCTCACTCTCTTGTTCATTTTTTTTTGTCACTTGATACAACGCTGCATCAAGAACATCCTACAGATATCTTGAAATGCAGAATTTACACAATTCAGCAGTCAAGGGGATCAGGGCTTTAGCTCTCTGTTGGCATTGCTACAGAGAGCTGACTTCATGGACCCATAAAAGGGGATTGCATCATATGCACCAGATACCTAAACATATCTGATCATCACTTGAATAGCTTCAGCAACATCAAATAGGAATACCTAACCTCAAGCAGATATATCTAGAAGTAACAAGGAATAAAGTGCACTGACTTCTCAAGTATGGGTCTTCTTGGATCTTAACAGATCTTACTGATTTAAGCAGTGCTGAGGTTATACTATTAGCTATTCAGTAGAAAGCTTTTTAGAAATGTCTAGCAAAATTGACACTGTACATAGATGCAGAAATAGCATCAGCCAACTTTTATAAAGTTTCTCAGCTAATTTGATTTTCAGCATATACTTTTAGCAAAGCTGAAGGCCAGATAAGTCCAAGTAGTATCTAGAGACAGCTTAATTACTTTCTGCCTGACCTGGTACGCAGTAATTTTCACCAACGTTCCTATAGAACAACCACCCCATAAAACAATACAGTGCATGAAACTGTCTTCTGTAATGTCTCAGGCAAGATCCACAGGTGATATTTACACAATGATGCAGAAGACAGAAGGATGGGTAATACTGTGGTTTTTTTTTATTTCACTTACAATGTGTGCAATTTAAAATGTTCCTGATTATCACATGATGGTGGTACCAGGCCCAGAATATCTACTCCAGACAGTAGGACATTCTCAGTATTAAGGGACTGGAATCAGGTATATGATATCAACACAGCAGGCTTATTCTCAGATACCACAGTGACAGCACTCTACTGTAACAATCTATATGACACTTGGAGAAGACAACTGATCACTACATGTACCTGGAATGGCAAAGGAAAACGCACCAACAAATGCCCAAACTATTTCTAATATTTACCGGAGATTGCAGTAATACGACTTCTGGAAATAGTATACCATTCCACCTCTAGTCACTGACATGTCATTTTCTTAGACACCTCAAAATGCCTACCTCATATGTCCAGATCGTGTGCATCGTAGAAAGCACTAAATCTTGTAGTTTCAGATCTGTCAGTGTTTCCGCAGCTGCAAGGACTGACCATAAGTTCGACTTTTGATTCATTTGCCCTATCCTTTTTTAATTTCTGTTATTTAATAATGAATATCTTAGAAAATAAAACTTGTCCTTCCTTTCATTCCTGTTTCACCAACTGCTTTTGCAGACTGTTGATCCCTACTTTTGCTAATTTCAGTATGATCAGCCTTTTTTCTAGTAACGACACAGTATTTATGTAGTAGCCTAGTGAATCTGTCCACATTGTGTATCTGCCTTCTCTTCTTCAGCTGTGAAATGATTGCTTTTTCTTCTAACAGCTCATCAGGTAAAGTGAGATTAAGACACACGCAGAACAATTAGCTCTTTTGAGAGCATACTTCATTACCCAGTCCCAAAAAAGCAGACACCTCAATATGCGCTTGTGTGATTGCTTCTTCGGTGATAAAATATCCCCTTCAGTGGTTCTCTGTGGACCTCTCCTGATGAGATCTCTAGGATGCTCTGTAAAAAGTTACATTTGAGATTCTTAGATTGAGATAACCTCTCAAGATGGTTATCTTAATATACATCGGGGCATGATGTAATGAAAAGGACCTGCTCATTTCCTTTCACTAAAAAGAGCTGAGGATGACCAATGCACCTTTAGATTTGGTCAAGATGAAACTAAATATATGGTTGAAAATATGCACATCAAAATTAATGTATTAGTTTTCACAGGTTGGGGGTGTCTATATCAGAGGGTTACCATGATGATAACTTAATATCATTACTTCTGAGGCAATTCTGCATGAAAAAAAGTGAAATGCACTCATGTCTATTATTTTATTTTATCAAAATTATTTACTAAAGAGATAAGCAAAAATATGTGATTGTAGAAGTCTATGATTTTTTCCCTTAACTGATACTTTAATCTTTTCTTCTCCAGTATACTATTGGAATGCTAATTCCAGATGCTTTTTTCTGTGCCTCTCCTCTCTTATTATCATACTCTAAATATTTAAGAGGAATAAAATAGACACACAAACAGAATGAGATCATGTTTTTATCTACTAAACCATAGACAGATCTCAGGGGTGCCTGAGAAGAAAAGAAAGCTACAGGAAACTGAAATCTCTTCAGTAGATCAATATATAATTGATGCCAGCACAGCAACTTGGAATTAATGGACAGAAGAGGTTTATAACTATGTCTTCCATTTAAAACACAGTAGATCTATTTTTGCGCAATAATCAAACCCAGAAAATTCAGCCTTGAAACAAAAATATATTTAGCTGAACATTTTTCTAAATAAAAGTCACTCAAGTGAAATTAATTATTTCCACACAGCCAAGGGGAACTGTATAATGGAGCCCTTGGGATAGGTGCCACTCCTGGAGGAAAAAATCCTACGCATTTGTTAATGTAGTCTGAGCAGTTTTTTTCACGTGAACTACTCTGAGGAGCTCTGCAACCTAATGAGGCTCTCTTTGAAATGCATAGTTCAGAAGGCAGTTCATAAGGTAAAAAGGAGACTTTATACACCTGAAATTTTAGACTGAGGTAGTATTTAACCTCAGTGTATGCAAGTGGCCAACTGTTAGCAGATTCATTTATTCTGCTCCATTCTTTGTTATATTCTCTGGAAAGTGCTAGAAGTCATGTCCAGTTAAGCCTGTTTGGGAGTCTGCTTGAAAATCTCAGGTAAGAATAAGGGCTGGAGGGCCAGTATTGTGATTTACAGGAACAGGGCTGACATTCAGATAAAGTTTAACCCAATCCATAAACAATGGGATTTAGTAAAACCCAGCATTTTTTTTTTCCTCTTCTTTGCATCCCTGCTTCCTGTGGCTCTGAAATGAACAAATTTCATATGTACCTTTCCGTCAGAGGCAAGACTGAGTCTGGTTTCCAAATCAAAGCCACCCTGTGAATGTAGAACTGCCATGCAATTGTCTGCATCTGACAGTGGAGGCGCACCCACAGATCTGCTGCTCTTCCCAGGGCACTCTGTGCATGGAAGCACCACCTTTCCAGCTATAGGTGAGCTCAGTATGCTTCTCTCATTCAGGCGTATAACCTCATAGCTGGCTCCTCAGCAAGCTGTCACACAACTGCTGTAACTGCAGGATCAGGGAATTCCTTCCCAACTCCAGCTGGGATTTTTATGGCTCCTCAAATGCAGTGCAAAGAGGTCAATGAGCATCTGGTCCTTAATCTGTAACCACCAGTCAGCTGTTGATTCTCGTTGCATGAGTCCTCAAGCTTCATTTCTTCATGTAAAATGGGACTAATCTTACTTCTTCATAAGAGTGCCAAGAAGCCTACTCAAATATTACGCATGCCTTGTGAAATGTGTTATATATGAAAGCATTTCAATCTTTTCAATCTGTGATCCTCCACATCTCTGACTTGCTGAGGTGTTATTTTAAAGAGGATAAGAAAATTGCAGAAACACCTGAAAACACCAAGATACAATGTTAGAAACACTAGTAATGCCATACATAACTAATTTGAAGAGCAGTATTCTATATTTTGAAAGAAATAAAAATACAGAATTTGATGCTAGTGATAACCTGGAAACTGCTGGAGTTCAAATCAGAATTGAAGACAAAAGGGTAACAAAGATAATTTTCAAAGTTAATGATGAGAGCATCTGTCGTCTTGTCATTGGCCAATATGGCCCAAACCACGACACTAATAGTGTTATAAGACTTTAAAGTTTAGTTGATATTATTTTAAAAGTGTGTTATTTTCATGCTATTAGATCTCTCTTAAAAGAACATTTCTGTGTTACTATTTCTTTACTCTTCTGTGTCATCAAGTCTCAGCAAAGAGGCATCAACGGACTTGGGAGGATTGGAAAAAGTTGTAGGCCCATAACTTCACTCTTTTCTCCTGAGCTCTTAAATCCTCTTCTCAAAGCCCAGATAGGTATACAGTATATTTTATCAGAAAGAGCATGAACTTTCTACCTTTAATTGCACAATATTGAGAAGACAGAGAGCCCAATCTGTGCCAATCATAATGCAATGCAGATTTGACCTTCACTGTCAGGGAAGCAGGCACAACAGTGATAAACAACTGTGTTCTGCCTCTCTTATATGTGCTAAAGAAGAAATTAATATAAGAACTATGAGAACAGTAAGACTTCTACAACTAGAGCTTAAACACAGTGTATTTTCCCTGTTCAGGGGGCTTACAGGAAAGGAAGTCTTTTACTTGATAAATGCTGTAAAAGAAACAGAGGGAATAGATACAGAAAAAATTTAAAAAATGAGAACTTTGAGTGGAAAGAGAAACTGTTGTTTAAAGCCAATAAAAATGGAATCATGAGAAAAAAATTCCAAAAATTAACTTCTTGTTTGAAAAAGTCATCTCTGACTTGGTCGGTGCTGACTTGAGAGTTTGATTTGATGATCCCAAAGAACTGATTTTAGAATGCTTTGATAGGTTCCAAAAAAAAAACCAAACCAACCTATATTCTTCTGTTAATTTCTTTTGATAATTTCTGGAAGAAATTGTATTTCATCCCTGGTTTTGTTAATTTCATTTTTTAATAAAGAAAAGGTCTATTCCATTAGAAATACCACAGTCATAAGGAAATGCAATGAAAATACACATCTTTGAAATTGTCCTTATCCTTCTCTACTGTGACGATGTTCAACCAGAAGGGTACCTCTAATTTAATATTAAGACATCCTTTGAACATAACTCAAAATATGCTCTTTAACGTAGAGATATGTCTGATCACACAATAAAGATGTATTAGTTGTCTTTTCAACTAAAAATCTGAATATATGGAAAATTATCTCAACTTTTTTTTTGTTATTAAGATAATGGTAATTCTTTGCATGCATTTTTAGCTTTCCAGTTAGAGTTGAACAGAATGAAGTCTTCCCCATTGAAAAACGTCAAGATTGTTAAACTTTTCTTATTCTGAGACTGTGAAAAAGAAACTTTTGACCTCAAATTTAAAATTAAAAGACTCTCGCTGAAATCAGCCAGTTTGCTGGGAATGTTTTCCTGACAGTCATCCAATCAAGAATTCCTCCTCCACGTTACTTTATGTCTCAAATTACACTTACTAGAAAGAGCATTTTATTGGTGGAGTATGTTCATTTTGTGGCTGTTCACTGTAGCTAAACTTTCCAGGAAGTCTATGCATATTTAATCTTTCTTATTAATACTTCCTCTTTATAATTATTTCTTCCCTATTCAAAGGCAGGCTTGACACTTTTATTACTAATTTAAGGACTGTATCACCTGTCAGGAGATACATAAATCACACTTATTCAGGCCAGGTGCCTTCTTATGTACCAGATTCATTAATTAGCATTTTCTTTATTCAGCAATGGCAAAATTCTTCCTTTCCTTTGCCCTTGGTGACTCAAGGTGCACGTTTCATTGTGAAGTGTGTCCATGTACTGAATTTTCATTTATATCAGTATGAAAGTTCTCAGAATCTTTGTATTAACAGCCAAATGGGATAAAATCATATAGCTCATTACTGTTTTTTTTTACTGAGGTCAAATATGGTGGTAATTAGCTAACAAATATAACTGTGAAAAGGCTAAACCCTCTAATATCTTGCAGTAGGACTATTGTAATGTTCTCATATAGTCTGCAATGATTAATTAACTTATTTAGTGTTTCTCTTACACTCAGGATGCTACTTCAGCTATTTATTTAATGTTTTCATAATCTGTATAAAACTATTCCTAAAAATTTCATGCCATATGTGTATTTTGGTTCTTTTTGGATAGTTGTAATATTTGTCTACAATTTTGGTATGATTTTCTGTTCAAATACACCAGTTTTGCTGAGCAGCTGGACAATGCTTAGGTCAGTGTTTTTTTGCGCTGCTTAATCAGTCAATCATACTGTTCCTTTTGGATACAGACTTCTCCTTTTAAATAGTTTTTTCTTTCATGTGCTTCTGCTGCTGCAATCCATATTTCTCATTTAATCCACTCTGCTGTAACATTGTCTTATCTTTCTTCCAGCATCTTGCTTCATTCTTTTTTGCATTCTGGGAAAATCTTACAGTTTTAACAAGTCTGAACAGGAACTGATATGAATCAGAATGGTCTTTTTTGAATTTGTGGCTATGATTCCCACAGCATTTTTTTACTGTTTTAGGGATTTTAGAAACATTTCCAAAATTAAAAGCCTTAATTCAAACTTCTTTCAGTCTCATATTGCATTCCTCAGAGTTCCACCTTCATGGCAGCTGCTATTAGCTGCTGCTCCACAGTGCTCATTTTTTTCCTATCCCTCTGTTTTTAGTTAGACACTTTTGTTTGTGACTCAGCTGCTCTAGTGCTAGCACAATGAGCTGTTCTTAATGGATGATTATGAAAAAATGCAAATTAGCAAACTGTAATGTTGCTGCATTTTTGTTAGAGAAAAAAAGAAAACAAATGCATAAACAATGAAAAAACTTGCCAAAGAAGCAAAGGGTTCTTTTGCTACATCCATACTGCTAAATAAAACAGAAAAGTGACATGACTAATGTTTAAGTTCATGTCCACACTGCTAACAGCTAGCACCATCTAAAGCAGACTGGCTGTATGCACATCACCTACCACCCCACCCTTTATAATGGCCTTCCAGTACCTGAAGAGGGCCTACAGGAAAGTTGGGGAGGGTAACTGTTTTAAACTGAATGGGGATAGATTTAGATTAGATATTACAAAGAAATTATTTACTTTGAGGGTGGTGAGACACTGGAATAAGTTTCCCAGAGAAGCTGTGTATGCCCCATCCCTGGGGGATGTGTTCAAGGCCAGGCTGGATGGGGCTTTGAGCAACCTGGTCTAGTGGGAGGTGTCCCTGCCCATGGGAGGGGCGTTTGAACTAGGTGATCTTTAAGGACACTTCCAACTCTAACTATCCTATGATTCTATGATTCTATGACTGCAAATGCAAAGGATTCTGGGACTACAGAGGGAGCCAAATCTAGTACAGGAAGACAACCTAGCAGCTCCTTGTTTGAATAGCAAATGTGCTGGCACAGCTGAATGGAACGCACCCAAGTGGGGAGAAAGATGGCCAAGACTTTGGCAAACTCTGCAATAAGGGACTGAGCCCTTGAGCTTACTTCCTGGCCTGCTTTTGTTTAGCTGTGTAGGCAAGAACCTTAGTAGGCTGTTCGTTCTGACTCTTGGTTCAAAGTACAAAATTACTTTTTTCTTAAAGGCATCACTCATTAGTGGGCTACAAGGACAACCTCCTCTCAGCACTGTCTCTCTCTAGACCCATGCATGTACCACTGTTCTCTGTGTAGTGGCCTAGCCTCTGCCCAGTAGTAAAAAATATCCAGATTATTGCTTAGCCTGATGGTTTTTTGTAACAAATGTAGAAACTGTGGATTATGACTGTCTCTGATGGTGTACCAGATCTGCTTCCGAGATGAATTTTATAACCCTGCAGCTATTATGAATCTGTAGGAAACAACACAATCCACCAATTCTCCCTGAATGCTTACCTTTACAGCTCAGGATATTAACATGTTCTGGAAGAGACTTTTTTATATTTTTTATATTTCTTACTGTTTCAGGCTTCTTTGTTTAGTATACAGAATAATTCTGGTGCATTCTGGGGCATGAAATTCTCTCTATTTAATGTTCAAGGAACTTGAGGTATCTAAATTCAATCTAATGAGTTGTCACTTTTAGAATGTACATCCAGCTCTCAGCATCTTTTTCACCAGTGTGAAAGGTCTTGGGTATTCCTATGAATTTGGGCCTCCTGACTGTATTAGAGTTACTGGATGGGTTACAGGGTATTAGCTATATAGCCTTTTTGCGGGATGATCATCTGAAAATGACTGGGTTGTATATCTTCATCCTTGACGTTTAGGAAATCGAAACAATTGTTATACATCTTTGGAAGTTTTGGTGTTTGGCTTTCTGGCTTTGTTTGGCTGTAACAATGCAATTGTCTTTGCTGTATTTGTTGCAGTCAGCACTTGGGAAATATTTGACCAAACAAGAATGTAGGAAATTAGTTACTGCCAGTAATCCCAAATGTCAATATGCCCACTGATTATATCATGAAGAAGGAGAGCTTTAGTGTTTATTTACATGTCCATTTACACTTCATGTTTCCGTTCAGTCCAGGGTCATGTTTCAATCCCCAAAGCTTAAAATCCCCAAGCTTAAAAAAATCAACCCCATTGCTCAGAAGTTTGATTGCCCATAAATTGTTTCCTGTGTGGCTTTTATTATGCTATTTAAAAAAATAAATCTATTTTAACCCAAGCATAAACATCTCTTTTCTGTGCTTCTTTAAGAAAAGCAAGGACAGCAAATGGAAACACACTGTTCCTTCAGTGTGAAAACTCATTTTTTTAACCTGACCAACATCAGCAGGATAAAGAAAAGATTTTAAAAACATCTTTAACTTTACTGCCGAAAGGGTTTGAAATCATAAAAACTCAGAGACGCACTTCTTTCCTCCATTCACTCCTGTTATCATGTCAAGGCCTGAGTTGCTCCAGCAAAACACTTACAAACCATCACCTGAACTGTTCTTGAAAATGTATTTCAGTGTTTTTCAGGGTTTACCAGGTGGTTCATTGTGTTGCAAGTGTCCTTGAAATTCAGCTGTATGACACTGGTATGAACTACTATATGGAAGTGGTTCAGGATCAGAAATAAAATGTTGTTAAACTAGCTGCTGCCTGTGCAATTAGCCTGCAGGTAATTTATTTTACTGAATCTGATTTTTTTTTTTTTTTAATGTTAAATTTTTTGACCAGGTTCTGTCACAGGTGCCCCCAAAGGCAGATTCTCTCTGGGCAGAAAGACAGCAGTATCTGTGAAGTTTGACCACATTCTGACAGTTATATCACACAGATCCCTATGAATAAATAAAGAAGGTTTCCCTTTCATAAAAAACCTTTTTTCCTTTCATGAGGTGAGTGAGGTCTAATCCATTTAATTATTAAAACTGGCCCGCTTTTTGTCTTGGTTGCTGCTTAAGTCCTTTTTTTGTCACTAGACCCAAGCAGTCCAGAGAGAAAATGTGCAAAAGATAATATATGACAAAGTGAATATTTAAAGAGACTTGGAGCGTGAATTTGCTTGATACAGTTCCTCAGTGTCTGGGAAAATGACTTCTTGTTTTTAAGAATGAAAATAAAGCTCTGCAACTATAGACAGTGCCAAGATTGTCTTCATGTTAGTAGGTTTATACATCTTGCAGAGTTTGCAGGCCCATACTTTCTCAGATTCCAAAGAATTTGTGGTCTTACACTGTGACTTCATTAGGTTGCAATTCTTTTGTTAAATTTGTCTGAAATACAAAGGTATAACTGCATAGAGCTGATAAGGGGTTACAGCTATTATGACTCTAACTTATTTGCTGATATTTAATACACTGTTCCTTTCAATAAGATTCTTATTTAATGTTCTGATCACTATGATCTTTCTCTCTGAGGACATGTTAATGAAATGCATTACAAAAATATCTAATCTTCTTTAAAAGCTTAAAGAACAAACTACAGAAGTTTTCCTCCTTCCAGTATGAGGGGCAAGCACTCAAATTTAGTCTCTTTGCATAAAAACCCTATGGTCAGGCAATGTTACTGGGAATTTACGTGTTCAAAGACTGATATTCAAAAAGAACGATTAACAAAGAAAACTCAACTATTATTTACATATTCAGTATTGCTGTCACTATATACTGTTACATTTCTTGTCCTTATATTGATAGTCAATGTGCATAGTTTTCATGGAAACTGCATTGCTATTATGTTTGTAATATACTGTGATATTACATAGATTTTAAAGTGTAATTTTCCTGCTTACCTCTATTAAATACCTAATCTCTAATTTCAGGCTGGTTCTTCATAAGGAAAAAGTATGGGGAAAACCTGCATGCTTATATAGGGAAAGTAATGAGATGAAACTAATTTATCAAGGCCTTTGGACATAGAAAATTCTGCAGGGCTGAATGTTTGCAATGCTGAACCCTCCCTGATCCTGAGAAAAGCTAAGGAACTTGAGGTGTGGTGAAACTCAGACTATTCAGGTTCTCCTTGGAAGCGTAAATGCAGTGCCTAAACTGAAGCTGTCAATTTTTATTTTTTTTCCCCAGAGAAAAAATAGAACATTGCACATAGTAGCAAACCAAGCTTTCCCATAGGAGTGTAGTTATTTAATTCTGATGAACCTGCACTTTATTATTTTCTGTACTTCCACCATAAACACCACAGATAAACACCCTAGATCTCTATAATTAATTTTACAATGAAATAAATACACAGCTTCCTCCAATTCCTCCTTCTTTTTCTTCCCCCATGAGTCGGTTGTTTACAGAGAGCTCTGCTTGTGAGCAGTTTCTCTAGTAAGTTATTTATGTACAATAAATGATTTTTCTTCTTTTTTTCTTCTTTTTTTTTTTTCTTTTTCCTTTTTTCCCCAGGTTATTTTGATCTTATAGTGTCATGATAACTAGGAGATCTGCCTTACCTCCCTTAGCAACCTTGCTTACTGCATCATTCTCCATCTTTATACTGGGGTAAGGTAAATGTCTTTTCAGAAAGATATATTCAAGGACATGGCATATGGCTTTTCTCCATGCAAAAATACTGTTTTAATGAGACCCACATTTTAAACCCAGATAGTAATTAAATAACTACAATAGTATGCTAAACATATTTGTGTGTACACAAAACAAGCCAGAGGTATGAACACTTGACATTTAAGGCAGATTTTGCTCTATACGTCATTTATCATGTTCTCATACTTAACAGTTATAAGTTCCATTTCAGAAGAAAACATTTCGGGACGCAGCCAGCACTGGAATTATCACATATTATGCAGTTGTCATTGAAAGGAAGATCAGTGAAGGCCCCAAGATGGGTTCTCTGCATAATGGGATCCCATGTCACAGCCAGTTAGTCATTGTTAATTGGTCATTAGTGATCATGGGAATAGTCCTACAAGGGTTTGGGATTAATTAGTACCATCTACAGTACAGTGGAAGAGAGAAAAGTAGAAATCAGTTTCTGGACAACAGATTTAATGTCAGGCCAGTCACATTTTCATTATAAACCACTAAGTCTATAGATCAATGAGACAATTTTCTTCGGTGTTGAAAACTGATCAGTACTAAATTGTAGTAATTGATTGAATTGATTTTAGGGAAAAGCTTACAAGCTTTGAAACTTTTTTTTTTTTAAATTCCCTCTGTAGTCAGCATGGCCTAAGACTATTAATCTTTATAGTAAATTGCAGTGCTCCTTTCTTAAGTTTTTGAAAATAGTTTTGATTTAGACCAAACCTGGTAACACTAGAGTTCACAATCATTGGTTTTAGTAACAATGGGGAAACGGGGAATTAAGAAAGTATTTCTGGTTTACTAGCAAGATTTCTTATTTGTAATAGGCAGACTTTTAGGGAACTAGATACAGAAACTATATCTGTGCAAACCTTTTCTGGTTTCCACTGAGATTTCCAATTTGAATCAAGATTACAGTGATTACTTCTTTAGCTTAAGCTTATTAATTTCTATGATACTTATTCAGATTTCTGTTCCTGAAGGCTCAAAGGAAGCAGCATCTTATCTCATTCCAGAATCATGATATTCAAATTTAGAAGGCTGACTGCTTTTTAATAATAACTGAATACCACAAAATAATTTATTTTGATGGGTTCTCACAGCTTTTAGGTTGCCCTTTTTATTTCATTAAAAGAATCCTGTGAATACTTTCCATTTTGAGTTTAACTGCAATATAAAATACTTTTATTACTTTTTTTTTTAAATTCAGAGAAATCACTTAAGAAGTGTTCATTAAGTTTTTCTTAGCAAGACAGTTTGTTTTGCTTTAGGAAATGGGTTTAGACTGGTATTCATCTATCAAAATGTGGGGATTTGTGGTTCCTTTTTGATCGTCAAAATTATTTTCATTATTATTGTAACTTTTTTTTTTTAATACAAAAAAGACAGGGTATAAAGCAGGACACCACTTTGGATTGTTTGTTAGGTACAAACAAACAAAAACCAGACTATTTGTTGCCTGAAAATGCCTACAAACCTTCCAAACAAACCCTTCACTTGATTCATTATTATACAGAAGCCAGGGCTGATACAGAAACAGTGTGATGCAAACAGATATCTTCTGGGCAGTTCCCTAAAGTCAAGCAGTATCTGTGGAGCTCTTTGAATGATTAGGAGTTAATGTTCTATAAAACATGGGATTTGGGGGAATTTCCAATTTGAAAAGAGTGTATCATGTCATTATTTCTAAAAAAGGCAAACAGTCTGATTTGGGTAACTGAGAGCCAGGTACTCTTAACAACAGTCCTAGGAAAATGCCAGGAAAAGCTAAAGGCTAGAATGAGCAAGTAATTAAGAAATGTTAGTGGAATTTTAATGATTATACTTCTATATATTAATGAATATGTATG
>VYZM01024150.1:8792-55025 GCA_013398915.1 Dromas ardeola
GCCCTTGAGCAGAGTTATAGAGGCAGCTGCATTTTGGGTCAGGTGACTGCAGGTTTCTACCCCAAGCTAGAGCCTAGTTTTGAGAGCTAAAAAAATTACTAGAAGCAGAGGATGCAGGCCAGTGGGAGAAATTTGACTGCACATATTGCTTGAGTCCTTAACCTGCACCAAAATATCAGTAATTCTTCCCAGGATCCTTCACGTATTTTTTTGAGAACCTGTTTTCTTATTACTGAGGCCTTAATTGCTTTTGCTAAAGTTAAAATGGTTAATATGGTGGGGTTTTTTTAGGCCACACTGATTCAAGTCATGTCAAAACCCAATATTTTCAAACACACTTTGTTACCAAGGTTTTTATCCTTCCTGCTACTTTTTCCACAACAACACTGAACCACATAAATTTTATTTCCAGATTCCTATTTTACTATTAGGCTCTGGCATCAGGAGCAGAGGTGTGGGGACAATGGAATGGCTCTACAGTAAGCTGTGAGATGCTTTTACTGTACAAGCTACTAGAGGCTTTACCTAGATGTGAATTTCAGGTTTATAAAAATAAGAGTTGTAAGTAAAATGTTCCTAGCCCTTATGATTGTAGAGCAAAGCTTGAAAACTGTGGCTAAAGTTCTTCCCAAAAGCTCAGAAGCCAGACAGCAATGATAAAGAATTCCACATTTCTTCTGCAAACATTTAAATATCAGGATTTACTAAAACTTGACAGTACTGTTTCAGAATACAACAACATCTTGGAGGTATTTTATAAATATTTGTAATCCTAGTCTGTACACTGTCACAGATGTAAATACAACCTTCAAAAAAGCAACATTCTCTCCAATATTTTATCCCAAACAAAGGGAAATGGTGTAAATAAGCTAGTGCCTTTTATTTTCTCTCCCTCTAAATAAAAGCACACACTTCTCTTGATCCACTGTTAGTGACACTGTGGTTAAGGTGGAGAGAAACAAATGTATTCCTACACTGTGCCTACCTCACCAAGTATTAATGCTGTAGGTCATTTTCAGGTCCATTTCTAGCACTATAGACTGTAAATTGCTCCAGTCTCAGGATAAAATAGTTGTGCTGTTTGCATACGATTAATGAACTATTGTAGCAGCATCCTACGTATACCGGTGGTTTGATACAGAGTCTAGCACAGGAAAAAAGCATTGTTCATTTATGTGCTTGTTTGGCATGCCCGCTGTGTAAAGGTGCAGAAAGGCCTGTTTGTTCCTGCATCAGAGTTACTTTTTCATTATTGAAATAGAAGATTTTAGTCAGAATAGTGCCAACCAAACCATTTTTTTTAGATAAATCTGTTTTATAGCATAGATTTCCAGCTAAAAAAATAAATCTTATTTGGGGAAATCATAAAGTTACTCTACTGCCTGTAGTATTCAAAGTGTGGTGTATTTTAGGGCTGTGCTAGTACTACCTTGTGTTACAGAGGCAAGGCTCCTCAGATAACACTTCAGAGAACTCTCCAGATTTGACATGGACAGGCTTTGTTCTGACAAGTTAACAGGTAGGCATGCATATCTTGGCTTGCAAGAGATGCCTGGCTGGAATACTGTACGCGGCCAGGGTGTTTCTGCGAGGATCTAAATTGGGATAGTGCAAACCCGGCTCTTTAGATATATGTTTTCCAATAGTATGTTCAATGGAAAGAGCCTGGTTGCCTAGGTAACAAACCAGAGTCACTTAGCAAGGTTCATTTTAGTTAATGAAATGATAAAAGGAGAAGAATGATGTTTAGGTTTGTTTTGGGGTATTTTTGCAAACAGCGCTGTCTGAATAAACCAATCATTGGGTCTTCTCAGCCCTGTGGCAGGGCGTGGGAGGGCAGTGCCATGAGCACTGCACACCCTGAGGAGAGACTCTAGGGTGCTGGCCTGCCTGGCTTTTCCCCCGAACAGGGGGGTTGTGTAGCTCATAAATCTGTAATTAAAGCATATCTGAGTTGATCTAGTCCCCACTGCCATTTGGTTTTGAACAGTGAGATTGGAGCATGGCCAAGAGAGGGGTTGCATGGACTTGTAATACTTGAGTAATAAAACATGATGGGAAATGGCTATTTAGAGATTAGCTCTTGTTCCAGACTCATTGAAGCAGTGTCTCTTTAGAAGTAGGTCCTTTAAAATAGTTATTGAAGAGTAAGCTATGTACTGTCCTGTCACAGACTAAAGGAATGTCCCCATTTGATTCAGATCTACCCCAAGTGACAAGCAAGGTGGATACTGTCTTTCTCACTCCTGAAGAGAAGTCGGTAGCAGCAGTGAATTTTAAAATGGATGCTATAAATGGCAAGCTAAAACTCCAACTGCTAGTAATTGTAGCTAATCTGTTGCACACATCGGGTGATCTGAAATTCATGGCATATGTGAAAGAAAATTAAGAAGGCTGAGGGAAGCAACAGGAGGATACAAAACCTGTTCCTAACCTGAGTCTATTGATCTGGGTACTTGAGCAAAGTGAGGGATTATCAATCCTATTGCAAAGTATTAACATCTCAGTGAGGAACTGAGCCCTTATAGTCATTCAAATCCCATGCAGGGAGCAGTTCTGTAACACTTCCTTCCCTACTTCCTAATAGGAATAAAATACATGCATCCTATAAAGAGTTTCTATGGAGCTGGATTGTTTTAATTGGATTTTAATAATTTACACTCTATCCTCATTCAGGTGAGAGTATATGGAGCTGACAAAGGTTAAAGTTTGCTCTGTGCAAAGTTTGGAGAGTTACTTTCTTCATGCAGTGGAACTTAGCAATTGGAGGCAGCCATGGATGAGTTTTGGTCTTATGTACAGTTGTGAAGGTTGGGCAAGGAATATATTTCTTTTGGTTTTGTCCAGGACAAGCTCATTTTTAAAATGAAAAGAAAAAAAGGAAAAAGTCTGTTCACTTGTGAATATCACATTAGTCTTCTAAAAATAGTGCAGATAGATTATTTTTTTTTTAAACTAATTCAGTATTACAAGTACACGTTCTTCATTCTCTCAAGGACATCCAACTATATTAGAGACTTTTCTGCTAAATAAACAAGGGGCTTTTCAAATTTATCATAATGTGGAGTAAAATTGAGTGGTCTGTTACTAAGCTTTTTTCCTTCTGTTGAAATACCTGGTTTGCTTTTAGGGCTCCAGTGTAGAGTGGAAGGTTGGGTTCTCCTGTTTGCTCGTGTACTCCTATTCCTGTGTTATACTCCTTACTGGAAAGGCTTCGTCTAAAACAGATGAGAAGGGAAATTGTTCATAACATGAAGCAAAGAACAAGAGGTGTGAAGATGTGTAAACATCTTACAGAAATACTTACTCGTTTTATTTGCTGTATACTAAATTAAGGCTTGTCACACTTTGAACATGAGTTATCCATATCTTGTTTGTATTTTCTGGGAAGTCTTTCCATATAGAGTCTCTGTTGTAGTGGTCAGATAGGAAGGAGCTCATGGAGCTCTTTGGCACTGCAAGTCTATAATCGACTGAGCATTCTCCTAGGATTATATTTCAAAATACATGAGTAGTAGGACATACCTGCGTTCTTAATAAAGTATAAAGGATATGTATTTCTTAATGATCAAGAGACTGTGTGCAGAGTTTGAAAAACAAGATCAGTTGTGTAGGTCCTGAATACAGGTTTGGAACTTTCTGTGCTAGTGATGAGACCAATTTTATGAAGGACTAGCACAGTTTGGAGAATATGATCTGTCTCTTGTAACCAGCTAAGGCACTTGAGATATTTTGTGGTGTAACGTTGAGTCAGAAATTGTCTAAAAAATCTTGTCACATAACAAGATACATTTCTATTCCTCGGGTGTTTTTTATTTATTGGCTCAAGATAAGCAACGTCTATGCGCAATATTCATGATAAAGACATAAAAATTAAGTCTCACTGTAAGAACATTGCATTTTATAATGCTCGATGTGATTTTTGCAAAGGATTAGTTAACAACTGTTAATACGACGTAACTTTAGTGGTCTTCAAATTGGAATTTAAATGAATAATGATATTTTTTTTAATACTCATCACAGGTACATATCTATACCATTAGAGTTATAAGAAGTACTTGTGTGGAAATATTTCTCCTTAAATATGGTACACTAAAATACTTTCCTATTCATGAGATGTTAGTATAACAGAAAATACTGAGAAAGTATTTTTTGTAAATAAACCTGTCTGTAAGCAATGTCGTCTGCTGCACTTCAACTGTTGGTACACCTCCTTTTATCACACAACAGTTTATCACTACTGTGAATTAGCAAATTGCTGCAGGATAGGAATATAGGGGGTATGCACGTAGGAGCAGCCATTGCACTGTCAGGTTCCAGCCTCGATTACCTTGTGGTGATTTGTGTTCAATACTGTTTTGTAGTATGCTGTGGAAGAAGGTAAGCACCAGCATAATTAAAGATTGGATCGTAATGCAAATACATGGAAAATTGCCACTTAACAATGCTATACAATGCTTGTATAAAATTCAGTATTTATTACAACTTGGTATTGCTTTGACATAATTTTAATATTTGTTTGCTTTATGTCTTTTTGCTGGTTTTGAATTACTCATTTTCATTTCAGTTTCCATTTCTTTTAGTTGTCAGAAAAGGGTAAACTGGCTGTTAGAATTCTTTTTTCATAATATTTTTCAATTATGAATGAGGTTTAGGTCCTTGCTGAAAGTATTGTATTGAATCTGCAAAGGTATTATATACATATTTTAATACTATTATAAGCATTTAAAAGGGGTCATTACAGTTGATCTGCTTTAGCCTTTTGTCAGATGTATTTTTATGTAATATTGTGTAATATTCTTTGAAATACTGATGCCTTTTAAATATTTTTTTTTTCCTTTTAAAGCAGAAAAGGAGGGGAAACAGAAAAGAACTAAACATATCTGGGATAGTTTCCTCATTGAAAGGCTTCTTACGGCTCTTAAAAAAAAAAAAAAAAGGGGGGGTGCGGGGAAGGCATGACAGGAGGCACCCTGCATGTGCAGTTCTTTATATGCTAACCCTCTCTTACTTTTCTTGCAGGAAATCCTGGCTGAGTAAAGTTGGAAGCCCAAGCTCTCGCATAGATCGAACAAGTTTTTCCAATGAAAAGGAGATTTCCAAGCTTGACTTCTCAGGATTTAGCACGAGATACTAATAGAAGAAAACATCACTAAGCATAAAACTCTTTGCTGCATGATATTTATTAATGTCAATAGCTAGTATTGAAAATGCTAATATCTTATTTATTGCATCTTGAAAGCTAGATAAATGGTTAAAAGTGTTAGTGATTATTTGTGCGCAATGAGATTTGTTATATATAACCATATGGAAGCTAATCTTTACACTGTGATTCTTCGTATATTTAGATGCAAAATAATAAATTTATGTCCTATTGTTTGTATTTTCACCAAAAATACTTAACTGTAGAACTGGAACAGAGACATCTGTTCTAACAGCTCTGCATTATAGATCATATTATTTGTGATAGTTGGTTAAGATATAGTGGTAATTTAATATAAATTTATGTTGCCTCAAACTAAAGTTATCTAACCAACTCTGGTTTAAAATTATCTATAAAAATGCAGATAAATCTTGATGATGAAATGTGTGGCGTCTCACCCCTTTTTCCATGTCTACCTACAGCTTACATCCATAATGACTAAAAGGATGTTTTGATCTTTTTGCTTTTTTGATGTTCCTACTAAAATTTAAGATTCCAGTTATTTTCCTTATAGATGTGTATTTGCTTCTTAATTAAGAATGTATGTTGGAACCTGAGTCAGCATGATGCACCCACATACATCACATCAAGTACATGAAAGGTCCTGGGAAACTTGAGTTATGTGCTTGCAGTAAATATTGGATAAGTCTTTGCAGTATTGGATCTAATTCTCATAGTGCTCTTTTCACAGGCACCAAGGAGTCTGTCAGGGCTGGAACAGACTTATATCCTCAAGTACTCCTGTGTCAGGATTAGTACTTACTGGAAGACTTTGGTTAGATCTCTGATATATCCAAGCAGGCATCTGGGTGATCTGGCAGTACTCTCTTAATTAATCAAGATTGTTGCCATCATACTATGATGGAGGCTCACTCATGCTGTAAGTCCCCATGAGAAGTGTGTGGTACATAAAGTGCAGTAATACTGCAGTAACGTGGTCACATGGCCTTGGGTTGGCTCCAAGCACAGGATACAGCCTGGGCTGTATCCTCCAAGGTACCCTTCATGAGGATACTTAAGCTGGTATTGCCACTGGCTAGTCTGTACCTCTTCTATGGGTAGATAGCATCATCAATTTCGGCAGCATCCTCAAATTTGTGGTGTTTTGTTTTTTTTTTTTAATTTCAGAAAAGGATGCTTCATAATTTAAGCATTGTTAAGCATTAAGATTTAAGCATCTATGCAGAGCATGGTGTGCATAGAGTGGTATTTCTACTGACTACTAGATTTATATTCACTGGGCCTTTGTGTATTAAGCAGTAAAATCTCCTTTCTAGAATTTGCAGGAGTTATTTATAAATTGTTGTAGTTCAAACCGCACTTGACTTCTGTGATTATACATAAGCATCCTTTGTTGAAGTCATCGTCAATAATTCTTGCTCAACTCAAATGGTAAATGGCAAAGTTCAAGTGTAGTGGTAGCTTAATCGTTGTTACATCCTCTCTGAAAATTGTATCCCGCTGAACACAAGTGGTTTACATTGAAGCTACCTGGCAGAAGATACCCCCTCGGTCAAAGGCATATTCATCCAAGTTCCTTTGCTTGTATTTTGAGCAACAATGATAGAGGAAGGCGGATAACAAATGGAACATGAGAAACACAGGAAGATGAGCCAAAGATTAAATTGTTGTTTGGATGTATTGGCATGGATGGAGTTGGATACTCACAAGGACTCAGTAATTTTACCCTGACTCCACTAAAACTTAAGGAGGGGGAGCAGCCGGGGCTGCATCAAAAGAACCGTGGCCAGCAGATCGAGGGAGGTGATTCTCCCCCTCTACTCCACTCTCGTGAGACCCCACCTGGAGTACTGTGTCCACCTTTCGAGTTCCCAACATAAGAAGGATATGGACCTGTTGGAACTGGTCCAGAGGAGGGCCATGAAGATGATCAGGGGGCTGGAGCACCTCTCCTATGAAGACAGGCTGTGAGAGTTGGGGTTGTTCAGCCTGGAGAAGAGAAGGCTCCAGGGAGACCTTATAGCGGCCTTCCAGTACCTGAAGGGGACTTATAGCAGAGATGGGGAAGGACTCTTTATGAGGGAGTGTAGCAATAGGACAAGGGGTAATGGTTTTAAACTGAAAGAGGGGAAATTTAGTTAAGATAATTAAGAAATTCTTTACTGTGAGGGTGGTGAGGCTCTGGAACAGGTTGCCCAGGGAAGCTGTGGATGCCCCCTCCCTGGAGCTGTTCAAGACCAGGCTGGATGGGGCTTTGAGCAGCCTGGTCTGGTGGGAGGTGTCCCCGCCTGTGGCAGGGGGGGTGGAACTAGATGATCTTTAAGGTCCCTTCCAACCCAAACCATTCTATGATTTAAAATGCTCACTTTTTTGGGGAGAAAGTGTGCAGGTAGAGAACTCTGAGAAAGCTGAAAGATGAAGAAATCTATATATAAACTGTTTTTCACATATTTAAAACCAAAAAAAATATTTGAAGTCTTGATATGAGCACTACACCAAGGATTTTAGAATACTTTTCCTAACCAAGAAGTCTTTTGTCAGAAGTTATTTCTAATATGGTATTAAGCAAATATGTTTCCTATAATCTGCAGCCTATATACTGTAGGCTAGATCTCTTGTTGAGTCTACTTTTGTAGTACTTTTGTCTACTTTTGTTGAGTTTACTTTTGTGCTGGTTTTGAGTCTATCTGAAAAACTTGATTCTGGAATATGTCCATAACCTTCCTCTTTGTTTATGAGTCGGCAATACTGATGTTTTCTATTTTCAACATCTGCTTCCCTCACATCAGTGGTAAAACAAGAGGCAAAAAAATACATGCAAGTTGTCTAGTGAGTTTAGCTGTGAGTGTTTTTGACATTCAAAACTGAAATACATATACCTTGTGTTGTACCATAATGTATTTAAGTTTTCTAACAGTGTTAAATAAATTGCATATAGTATGCTTTTTATTCTTAGAGAAGTTAAGATTTTGCTGAGCAAATAAGTGTTACAGGTGTCTTGATGTTTCCCAGAAACCCTGGGTTAGGGTTTTAAGAAGAAAAGGGAATAAATCACGGAATTATGGAATGTGTTGAGTTGGAAGGGACCTTTAAAGGTCATCTAGTCCAACCCCCCTGCAGCAAGCAGGGACATCTTTAACTAGATATCCTATTCCATACCTTCAAAGTTTTGGGAGGTCTTATAGCCAGTTGTACTTCTGGCGTATACCCATGTAGAGATTTCTGAAGTGAATGGTATTCTAAGGGGCAAAGGAGTCTTTTCCCTTACGTGCTTCCACATTCTGGCTGAAGGTGGAGGCCCGAGATGGTGGTAAGAGCAATAATATATAACACAGAAAAAAATGTATGTCCCTGTGAATTTAGGGGTTACTGAGGCCAAAGTCCATCAAACTGAGAAATTAATGACTTATGGAGTGCTGTTGGCATCCTGATGCATGGCCATGGGGAAATGCCTTTACAGACGTTTTAGGCTCTCTTTACATTGAAATAAAATTTTAATGCATCATATCTGTTCTTAACTGTTGTTGCATAGTCATGTTTTATTCATGTGAATGCCTGCAGTACAGTTAGGATCCTGTATTGGTCGAGGCGTATAGCTGGCTTGAGAAGTAACTTGTTTTATACACAGGGAAATGTTTGATTTGGATGAAGTAGCACCTGCCTTACTTGTGGGTAAATGCAAGCTTGTAGGACTCTTGCCCAGATGATCATCAGCAAAATGCAAATAATCCTGTGTCTTCCTGGGGATAGGCTGCACACAAAATGGAGGCTTGTACTGACTGCAAGAAAGAGAATAGACTGAAGTTTGTAAGTAGTTTACCTGAGATGGTGTTGTCAAAAACATGTTGAAAAGAAGTAGTCTAGAAGACAGTGTGCCATTGTTGCTTTCCTGAAAAGGCTGTTATAAGTGAACGGATACCAGTTTGTTTTTTATAATTTGTGTGACTTTTTCCAAGACAGATACTCAAAGACTGTTCAAAGTAACTTCTGTTCTCTGTCTGAAAGATCCTTCAGATAGAGGCAGGATGCAGTTCTGCAGTCCAAGCAGGTCAAGGCTTAATGGTGAGCCTGTGGCATGACAGGAGTTAGTGGTAACTTCTGTCTGCTAGCTTCCTGGGGAGGCGAGCGAGGCTGGCCTGTGTGCTGGTGAGTTCAGGGGTTCTGAAGCTGAATGAAGAGCTTTTCAGAGGGATTGGATTAGTCTGGGCAAGAGACCTTCACGTCTGGGGAGATTTGAGCCCTCTGTAGAATTTGGTTGCTTCGAAATATTTTTCCATGCTGCAAGTCACATGTTGCTGTGCTACTGCAACTAATGAAGTATTGTCTTGCACTGCATGCATTAATCTTCTCATTTTATTTAATCCTCAGATTCTGTTAAAGTATCATGGGTCCAAAATCATCCCATTTGTGGAAATACAGTGTGTACAGAACATCAAAGCAGTCTCTCTAGATTTAATGAAAACATCATTTATTTTTGAGGATCCAAAGAATTACGATGGTAAGATAGAAAAAAAGGGGCAAGAACAGTTGGCTTAAATAGACATCAAAACTAAGCTGACACCTTTTTCCTTTTCTGCTACATACTCGTATCACTCAAGTTATAGTTGTAGATATCGTTTATTTTTATTTTGACTTATTTTTTAAAAATGCAGTGCAGCAAGAACAAATGATGTATAGGCCAGCTCCCTTCTGGCTGTAGGGAGAAACCATTTTCACTTATCTAAAAAGGGCTGAGACTTCTGAAAGTCTCTTCCCACTATTTCCAAGTTATTTGTGAATTCTGGGCAATGCCGAGTTTCTTGAAGGCCTGACTTGTATTCTACCGTAATTTAAGAAAGTTCACATCATTAAACCTTAAGACCAGACATGTTAATTAAAATTGGAGCTTAACTCCTAAATGGCCAGGCAATTTGAAAAATATATGGGTTTATTTATATTTGATTAAAGAATAAAAAAATTAAATCTTCCCTAAACAGTGAACAGGATAAGAGCATTCTGCCTCATTGCCTCGTGTAATCTTTTGTTATGCTATTTACTCTCAATACTTATGATGCTGTAATGCAGAATAGGAATGTTCTGCTATACCTACTCATTCTTGAGCCTTCATACAGAGAAAAGCATGGTGGTATTTCCTGCCATACTTTCTCTTACGTGACACCAATCTGTCACTTTTCATTTTCTTGATATCCTCTGGAGCTGCCTTTCTTGGCTTGCTTTCTTCTTAGAAAACTGTATGCATGTTTGCTGCTGGAATCCTCTTACTAGACAGAATGAACTGGATTAGTCAAGGGAGTTTACTGATGAATGCATAGCTACATACTACTACCCACTAGAAATACTCTACTTTGAAGGGAACGCTGTAATGAAAGATGAGGGGAAAAATTGGTGTGTGCTTTAATTTTTTAAAAAATCTGTTTATACAACGGCAATACTGTTAATTGGAATTTCTGCAGTATTGTTCATTCTTCAAGACTGCTCATGGTATCCTGTGTAGTGGGTATTAGTATTAAAGAGTCAGAAGTTATTTCTGCATCAAAACTAAAATACATTGCACAGACTTAAAATAACTGTGCTTGCCCCAGTTTATTTGATATTAATACTGACATAATTGAATAAGAAATACTGAAATGGAAGATCAAAGAAGGAGCAACCTCACTTTTGGTTAAAAGAAACCTCACATTTGGTTTTGGCTGCAGAAATGGATTGAAAGGTTTTAGTAGTCAAAATTCAAGAATGGTATAAGTAATTATGAGGATACTAGTTTTCTTCCACAATTAGGTGATATTACTGTAATAATTAATATACGTAAGTGCAAATATAAATATATAAACATCTTCCCCAATGAATCAGTTCTTAAATTAGTTGTGAAATGTAATTGCCTTTTTATCAGAAGGTAGCAGCATGAAGAATTACGCTCCAAACTGCATTAGTGGAGGAGTATGAGAAGTTTGGCCCAGTATCATCAGAGATCTGCTGTTTGAAAAGGCACTGTGGGCTCTTTCGTAGCTGTGCAAATAGCTTCTTGGTGTTAACTAAAGCCTGTGAATCCTCTATTGTAGAAATAGGAAAGTCTTGTAACACTTCTTCCTGCATTTGAGTTGTTCCTGAATGTGACTGTAGGACAATACCACACTTTCTGAAGATCTTTTTCACAGTGGAAACGTACAGATGTACACAACCAGCTGGAGAAACAAATTTGTTTGCAATACTAAAGGCTGTAAGCCATCTTTTTGATTCACAGACATTTGATCAGTGTCAAGAAGTAAATTTTATCCATCATAACCATGCACGGTTGTCTATTCCAGAAAAAAGGGACAATGCCCTTTAGGCTTTTTGAGACCAGTTCTCTTCTGGATCTGACATGCATAGTACACTAAAACCAGGCTGAATTAGAGGAATACCCAGAATCCCTAGGTTTCTCCATTAGCTGAAGGGTAACCTGGCATTCACTTGTATTTGGCAGGGAGATAACAAAATAAACAATGGAGAGACACAAGTTCTGTCCTCAGAGGCACTAACTTATGTTCCATTGGAATGCTGCCATGGACTTTAGTGAGAACAGTAATTGGTCATGCAACTGGAGGAACACTACCAAGAAAGGAAATGCATTATTAATGGGACGGTGTTTGAGAAGTGGTAGACAAGTTAAAGACACTTAGTCACTTTCTTGGTACTGGCTTTGTTTTTTCCTACTTGAGGTATCACTGCGGCTTCAGGAACATTATAAAAGCCTGAACTTTCTTGCATGAAGTTCACCACTTGAAAACACACCAGATACTGTGCTATCCCAAGCAAACAAGCGACTACTAGTTTGTAGTGATGAAGTTGTTCTGCAAGGAGTGGGAGCAGACAGAAGTGGATACCTATAACCATGGGAGGCATTAATAGTAATAACAGTAGAATTGCAGCTGAGGCACAGGGATGGTAAATAGAGCAGGAAGGGTGCAGAAACTGGACTTCTAAAAAAGCTCCACATGCAGAAGTTTACCTGAGGTTGTTTAGAGCTGCAGCCAATGGCATCACTGGAAACTGCTTGGTGAGCAGCGTAAGCAGAAAAGAGCTACCTGGGGAAGAAGGTCTCAGTAGAAGAGGTCCTTGAAGGAGTTTGTGATCTTGAGAAGGTATTTGGGAGTAAAACTCAGGAAATAAGTTTGGAGCATGAAAAGAGATCAAAATAATATATCGACTGTTAAAAGAATCATCTGTTTAGATGGCAGCATCTTGGTGCTCTGGACAGATCACAGCTGGAGACATTTGAGACTTACTGTGACTCTTGTACAACTGTTGATGATGTTTTATATTCTTTCCCTGTTTAAAAACAACTAGCTTCATAAAATTTCTGTGATATACACTACTGAACTGTACAACTAGTGTACTGCTGAGTAGCTTAGTTCAATTAGGCGGAGAAATCTTAGTACTAGGTAGGAAAATACACATGAATTGTGATGTGTATCTCCTGATGAGGGGCTATAAGAGTAACATCTGTTATCAGAAATGACTGTGTCTGCAGTTAGGAAATAGGCAGACAAAAAATTTGCAGACTAAGTTAAAACTAATTAATGACCCACTATATAACTCAGAGAGAAAAAAACCTATTCAGTTATCTAAGTTTGCTGACACTTTCAAAACAAAATGATGACTAAATAGTAATTTGTACTCCAAAGAATGAGTGATATAACAAGATGAATAGGATTTAGGCACTATTTATCACAGTTAAGCCATAGCCTGAATACCATAATGCTGATTACTTAAATTCATCATGCAGACGGTATAATCTCACAGTCAGTGATGTGCCTGTGAGAAGGAAGAAACTATTTCTATCATTTTAAACTGAATTGTAGGCACAGAGTGATTGACGAGATTGTGCTTTCTCTTAAGATATGATACTAACATTTGTAACAACAATTTTGTCTGAAGCAAATCCATTAAACCCACTGAATTCTTACATTCTACTGCTTAAAGTAATCAGAAGAACTGAAATTCAGCACTGCTGATGAAGGACCCACTTTCTACCTTCGGTCTTTCAGTAATATCATGACATTTAACCTAGTCTGAAGCTGACATTTCTTAAACTGAAAATGCATTTTTTCGTTCCTCTAGACTCTTAGCTCTTCAAGTTTGCTGGATCCAGATAAGCATGCAGTGTGTTATGATAATTGCCTTCCCAAAGCTTTCCTGCCTACAACCAGCAGATGAATAAGAATACTTAGTGCCTTTCAACTTCCAGTCACGGAACTACTTCAAAAAGGTACAGAAAGGTTAAAAGTTTTTTGGTTAGTCATTTCAGCTTTAAAAAGCGATCTTTACAACTCTTAAACTTCGGGATTGTGAAGCTCACTCAGCACCAAGGCGCAAGTTAGGAATAGAGCATAGTACCTTCATATGCAGGAACTTGAGCGAACCATTGTATTTTTGTACTTAATGGATATAGAGGTATGTCACTCTGTATGTGTAAGACATTAGTGATGCTTGCATCATCTCTGTTTGGTAGCTGGCAGTGCACAGGTACACTTTCAGGTTCTATTTATGTGGTCAGTCTTTGTCCTGTAGAATAAATAATAGTTCATTTTTATGCTGTTAATACTCACTGCTAAGATCCTTGTGAGCAATGTGTTACAATTCTGCACACAATTATTTGTAGAAATTGTCATGTGTGAAATAACAACTTTGTTCTGAGCTAGCCATAAAATTTACTCTTTGGGCAACACGAAATGTTGCACTCCTGAGCTGCCCTTCTCTTCAGTTGGAAGTTCTGCAATATTTTGGGAAGAAAAAGAAAATAAAAAGAACGGACAGAAATAGTCAGCCACAACTTCTGAAACTTTTGGCTTAGTCAAGGTACCTTTAAAATGCACACATATTCTGAATGAATTGACTTAATTGTTCTGAACATACTGATGTGACAGTTCTGCTTCTGAGAAATGCTTACAGGTTTTCAGCCAAGCAAAAAGGGCAGATCCTAATGAAAAAAGCCTGCAGTGCTTATTTTGCTTCTTACACTATCTAATACTGAAGTAAATCAGCAAAATGTTTTATGTACACATGCAGGGTGGGTTGCAGTGACTGCTTTTAACCTTTCAGGCAGTTTGTGATACAGCTAAATGCCCTGAGCTATTTTAGTGCCTGATGCAAAGGCTTGTTAATCACTTTAGTGTTGCATCTTCAAATACAGTGTTGGGTTAAAGAGAATGGGAAGAATTCTGCTGTTGTACACCTAATGAACCTGTCTTATGTCAGCAGTGCAAAATTTCATCTTCTGTTTCTAGGTGATGCACTTTCCCTCCGCCCCCAGCCCCAGCCAGTTTCCTCTGAGTCATGCACATACCGGCCTTTTTACCCTGCTAGCAAGAAATTAGTGAGAATGGGAAAACATAAAGCTCAGTAGCAAATCAGCTTCCGATCTGGCAGCTCTGCTAACCAGCAGCTGTTCACCTCTGGGTAACAATCTTCACTCACTGGTTGCTTTTTTAACTTTTTAGATCGTGATCATGAAGCGTAGGGAAAGAAATCACATGGGAAAGCTGACATATTTTTTTAATGTCCTCTTTCCTTTTTTTCTAAAAGCCATGGCTAGGACTTATTTGCATTTTTTAAAAACTGTCAGTCGGGGAATGGAGAATGGAGACACTAAAAGCTGTAGTGGATATGACATGGCTGTGATAATTAACGCAATTTAATATGCTCAATACAAACTTGCCTTTAGGCAAATCACCATAGAAATCCAACTTGTGTTCAGTCCCAGGGGGAAGGCCTGGATACAGTGTTTTGCTTTGTAGCAAGCCTGTAGCATAAGGTTTTCAAGTGGTCTAAAGGAAACAGTTTGCAGGACCTGGGCCATTTAGTTAAAAATGCTATAGAATTATCAATTCTGAAGAACCTTAACAATAACGTATTATCTTTCCTGCCATCACTGCAAAGTGAAAGAGGAAAAATGGATTTTTCTCTCTGCTGCTACTGCAATAAAGGAGGCATTAACTTCTGGAAATTAGGAGGCAGACTTAACCTTGGATGCTCAAATTCACTGAAATAAAAAGATGACATGTCAGTTGTACATTATTTAGTATCAAAAAACTGATGCATCTAATAAGAGAAGCAATGGAAATTACCCTCTGGGTTTTAAAAACATGCTTTAATTCAGACAGTAAACAAAACAACCACAAATCAGAGGTCTGCAGCTATGACAAATATACTTGAGAGAACGGCCTATTTAAAAGTAACCTGAAGTAACCACTAAACTAGTGCTATTGAAACAAGTATTCAGAAAGAAAAAGAAATCTCCCAGCTAACTATTAGTAAAATAGGTAAAGTGATCTTTTAAAGCAAACCTCTTTACTGATGCTGCCACCACAAGTATCAGTGTATCTCTTGTCTTGATTAGTACATGCAGTACTTGCTGCTCAACGGTCATGGACTATTTGGCTATGCTCTGTATATCACAATTGTTATAGATAATGCTCGTCTGAATGAGAGGAATGCTACCAATTTACTGCTTCACACTTTCCCACTGATTTATTTTTCCTCAAACATCTATTTTTTTTTTTTTGTTTTGAACATCTGAGCTGCCATTCATCTGTCTGTGACAGAGATGTTTATTCTTAGTCCAAGGTGGAATTTCAGACTTTTTTTCCTTAGTTACCATTTTCCTTCACCCAAGACCTATGTATTTGGATGTATGATATTGACAACCTAAATTTCAAGTGGAGCAACTTAAAAAATTGAAGCACCTTAAACAGTTCTTGAAGTCCTCTGAAGTGTGTTGCTGAACCGCCTCTTGACAGTAGCTGCAGCATAAAGTGCAAGGAATGCAGGCTTTTCTACACTGAGCTGCTTCCATTCTTTTCCATCCGTTGTTGCCCCACGTTAGAGTTGTCATGTCCTTTGTAGCTATTTCTAAGACACTCCCTTCTTGATAGTTTGTTTTGTTTTGTTTTGTTTTGTTTTTTCAGTTCCCTCGAGTCTGAGGTCAGCTACAGTTTTTACTCTACTAACTCCCAGAAACCTTTGTAGCTCTCCTCTGTCCCTCTGGGATTTCCATTTTATTTCAGGCTTTCACCATTGATACAGCTCCCTGTATAATGCTAATCCAGGAACAGCCTTATATTCCCCCCCATGCCGTTCCTTTCCTCTAGCTATTCCATTTTAGCTGATAGTGATCACTAATGGCTTAGGCTTCTGCTTGTGCTGTAGTTACAGCATCTCTCAGAAGTTCTGCCTCAACAGCCACACTCCATTGGATGCTTGGGGGTGATATTTCCTGACAGCGTAGCACCACTGGGAATTGCATTACCCAGGCATGCAGAAAAGAGAAAGTGCCTGTCTAGCCTAATAAAATAAACACACAAGTTAAAAAATACAAGCCAGAGGTAGAGCTAGGGCTGCACTCATCAATCCCAGTATACTCTTCTGCCTCAAAAATTCTTCCCTACAGAGGTATATTTAATATAGTCTCTGTCTTTGCATTATTCTTCTTAAAGAAAGAAAATGCTAGTGTAAGGGAGCCTTGCTTTGGTCAGCATATCTGATCCCTCTTATTCAAGGCACAATGTGTGCTGCATTTCTTGCAGGGGAAGGCTTTGGAGAATACGCTCCAAATAGGGGCAAATTGTAATGGCAAATTGGAAATGGTTTAAATATCCAGTTCATAAGGAAAATGCTGATGTGGGTATCACCATGGCTAAACACATGCCACGACTATATGGGAGGATAAAAGGTAGCTCTGGACTGGCCTACTCTTCGAGGAGTGACTTGAACAAGTGTATTTTGCATTGCTACAAATGAAAAAAGCAGGTTCTACAGCCAGTCAAAAGTAGTGGAAACTGTCACTTACTGATCAGGACTAGCTTCCTTGAATCTGAAAGCTTTTCCATAAAGCTTGTGACTTTTTTTTCTATAGGCATTTAGTGGGCTTTTATCTGTTCAAATTGCTCTTCTCTTTCATACGAAGAAAATTGTAATATTAAAAAAAAATCAAGTTATGTATGCACATGACTTGACTTAGGGAAATTGAGTCTCAGAGCTGACCAATCAGTTTAAGGTCAGAGTTAAGTAAGTTTAATCCAAGGAAACAAAATTGCATGAACCAATCTTATTTCTTCTTCAACCCACTTTTACACTAAATAGTGTTATTAGGGTCCTGAAACTTATTTATGCCTCCCTAACCATCTCTAGCTCCTTCCTTGGAGCCCCTACTAAATCCCTCCGTGAACACATCCTACAATCCTTTCAGAGGCAATTGGCTTACCAGCAAACAAGTGGAAGCCCACTGTGCCATCTCATTTGTATTCTGCCTTCTCTTCAGGAAACCAGAATCACTACATCCTTCAACAAGATACCAAGCTGAGAAAGTTATTTTATTTTTAACTCTTCATATAAATACAGCACACAATTTTCTCTGTGCCTTCATGCACAGTGCTGATTTCTGCAGTCTACCCACTTACGTTTCCATAAACATTAGGGGAACAACTCTTTTGTAGAGAGAACTTAAATCCATCTGTGATCAGGTGAGTGACTCCAGTGATATATTACGGGCCATTTTCTTCAGATGCTGGCTGTAAATTTAAAAACCCAAACCTTCACATACCCCTTGGGTTATGCTTATATATTATTTGAAATGTGTTTGTGGGAAGAAAAGGACAGGAAAATTTGAACTTGTGTCTGTTGTCTATACTGAGGAGATTTACCAGGGATTTCTTTTTTTATGTAGGCGGGCTGTTAATGACATTGATTATTCTCTTTTTCTCTTGAACTTAAACTTATTGCCCCCTACTTTTCAGATAAGTTATTTCTCTAAATGAGGGTTCTGAAGGAATTACTGACTACAGTTGTCCAGTCACAGGAGGAGTAGCCTCCAAAAGGGTAATATAAACTGCGGGTGGATGTGTGTCATGGTTCAGGCCACAGTTAAATGTCTGGTAAGGAAGTGGAAGTTGGATGTGGCTGTAGAAACATTGCACTGGGGGTCATTTTCTTCCTTTTTAACTCGTTTCTGCTTGGAGCTGAAACAGTAGCAAGGTGTCTACTGATGTAAACAGGAACTATAGATTCCTGTATAGATTGCAAGCAATCTGTATAGGTTGCTTTTCCAAGGCTGTGAGCACCCATATACTGCTTGAGAAGCATCAAATTAACTAGATGGTGATGCTGAACAGAGTGCAGGAAGGTAACCTCGCTGACTTCCTTACTAAGTAGTATTGTAGTTAACCAGAATGAGAAACTAAAAATGGCGACGGCAAACAATGCCATCCCTAACTGCTGAAGGGGGAGAAACATCTATCAAGGCCAGTTATCTCGCTTAATATATGTTCCTTCGCTCTCCGTAATTGCATTCTGCATGAACAGTCCCCATTCAGCAAATGTTTCCTCAGAGCCAAATAGGAGCCTCTGCGTGGTGCTCCGTATTGAGCTGATCTCCAGTTCTGTACTAATCACTGATGTGTTTCAGGCTAGGGTAAGAAATGGAAATATGAACTAACTGCATATATGAGTGAGTGGAAAAGCAAGGAAGAGGTTCCCTAGGGAGCGGACTGGTCTGAAGCCTGTGTTGTCAGAGCCAGCGCAGGCGCTATGCTCTCCTGTTCTCCCTGGGGCTTGGTCCTATTTGTGTTTCGCTGCCTCAGGCTTCCCGGTTAGGATCTCCTAGCAACTGTGCACTGTCAGCCAGGATGGGGAGGATAGACAGAGCACTCGCTGTTTTCAGAGCACTCATCCCCCATCGCATTCTGCTTGCAAACCCTCTCTGGGTCTTTCCAGGTGCCACGCGCCATACCCAGGAGATCCGCATGCCTCACAAGAGAAGGGCACCTCCTCGGCTGCTTTAAGTGCCCTTGCCAGTGCAAGGTCCTAGCCTTAAGCCCTCAGGAGCAAAGTGGACTGCTGAGATTTCCCATCGACCAGACCTGGGTCTAAAGTGAAGCAGTATAATGCCATTATGGGGTAGAGTTCTTCCAGAGCCTGAGCATTTCCCAGTTCAGGGCTCCCCGTCATTACTGGAGAGGTCCTTAGTTCTCAGAGAGGTGGCTTGCAATGCAGAGAGCAATTCAGCCCTAACTGAGTGCTGGCAGAGTCAGGAGCTTGGGATAGAAGACATGTGGGGATGTGCAGGATTAGGCTTTAGTCTTCAGGGTACATGGGGGTTGCGTGTGTGCAAAGCAGTTCTGCAAAGTGATGTCTCCCTAACTGCATATTTAGCCTCCTTGAGAAACAGGGAAAACTGCCCAGGCTATTGGCACTGCAACGTTTCTGGAACTCGAGCTTGGCTGCCTGTGTGTGGGCCACAGAGTCATAGCCTGATTTCACCTGGATGTTCTGCTCCTTGGGCTGTGGGTATTACAATGGGTCTCTGTGAAGCTGTAATGGTCTTGGAGAAGCATCAGGATATGCAAAAGTATCTGTCACTTACAGTAGCTTTTCTTATGTGAACTGGAAGATTTTGTAGGTTCCAGGCATGGAACTGGGCAATGGTAGGCTAGGCAGTTTATAAACAAAAAACCTAAACAGAAAAAGAAGCAGAAAATAAAACATTTGTTCCATAAACCTTATTGTTCAACTAGGAGCTGAAGTTGAAATTCAAGAGTGTTGTTTTGGGGCCTGTAACTGGGATGTCTTTATTTTTTTTTCTATAGATGTCTTTGTCAAAGGGACTTCTTCTATCAAACTAGCTATTTGTTACCTTTTTTCTTCTCTCTTTTTCTCTCTCTCTCTTTTTTTTTTTTTTTTTTTTATTTATTTCGCTGCTCACACACTGGATAAACAGAGTTTTGAAGAGCTTTCAAAAATCTAAAAGATGGGGATGTTATACAAATTAATCTTATGAAGCTAGGCATTTCCTGGGAAAGCCTTCTAAAGGAATTTCTTTTTCATTAGTGAGTCCCTCATTACAGGATTAAAAGCTAAGCTCCTTCCTCCCTCATTTCTTCCACAAATTAGGTTTTCATAAGAACTTTTAGGTGTTTTTTCTAAGTACCAAGGTCTCACCTCTTCTGGCAGAAATATAAATGTTAATAACACTAATTACTTCACGCTAATCAACTACATTTGGGAACTTTGACTAGGAAAATCTTTCCTTAGAATGTATAGGAAATCCTCCTTTTTTATTTTTTTACTATGATATACTAAGTGTAGTTGAAAATATTCAGGGCCATATAGTAGATGAATTTCAAGACAGTCTAGATCTTGCTGAATAACCCTATTTTGGCCTTCTGAGGTCTTGCCTACCACTTCTAATACTGGTGTTTTGAGAGGGGTTTTAACTTTGTAATGGAAACTTGGGCCTGTTAAATCCCCAAATCTGGCAAGCAGGTGAACCCCAGATCCTCTGGAAATGCTCTTATGTCAGGACTTTCCAATATGGGGCCAGTGAATGATCCTGAAGAGCGAGAATGTTAATAGACTGCCCTGACTCTGATGGCTCAAAGTTGGCATAAAGGCATTCATCTCTTTTGCCCTCTTTTGTGTTCATGTTCAACTATAGAATGTGATTGCTTCATAATAAAACTCTTCTTTAGCAGACAGGCAAGGAGATGAGCATCAGGTTGAAAACCAAAAACATCTTCTGGAAGATTAATGAGAAGATTATTGGTCAGGCTTCTTCCACTTCATTATCTCTGCTTTCCACAGAAGTCATCACTGCAATCCCAGTGATTTACTATGGAGCAAAACGGAGTCAACAAAGTAGGACTGAATTCTCTAGCCTGTGGGCTGGACCTTAGGGTTCAATCATGCATCTGGTAACTGCATGCAGGGAAAAGCTTCTATTCGGTGAAAGTGCGTGGCCACCACTATGGTAATGTTTTCTCTTGCTGCAGACTTCTGTGGAGACTTCTGTGTGTGTCCAGAATTCATGGGGGGAAAGGCAGAACAATGGACAACAACTAATTATAAACCAAAAGAAAGATCAGCCTCTTCTAGGCCCCTTTCCTTCCCTGTGAAGGTAATACAAGTAATGCCTATGTTACATCCAGATTCTTATATAATAATTAACCTAATACGATTCCAAACTTCATGTTTTGCCTCATCCAGTCTCCAGTTAAACTTTAAATGAACAAAAAAATGAAAAAGCTAAAAATACTCCCTCCCAGGAGTAAGATGACAAAAATGTGAATACTCCTTTTTATCAAATCAGATAGATATGTGCATGATGTATAGAAGTTGGAATACGTAAGGTTTAGCAGCCTGAGAAATATGGATGGTGTGGAAATGGTTGGTGAATGCTGAGCTTTTAGGTTCCAAGGGCTTACCCTCAGCAGTGACAAAACATGAACAAGAAAAAATGTTTCTGCCTCAAATGGAAGTGTAAAATTCCTGATATGAAAATGTCTGAATTCCACTAGAAAGGTCTTGTAGTCTGTAACTAAAAAAATACCGGTCAGTGTCTAATGTTCTTACAAGTTTCTCACTTAATGAGGTAATTTCACCCAGTGATGAGATTTCATTATTAGTTTATTTAGGACTCTAGAACAAATGGAAAATAGAAGAACAGTTAACCTGGACTTTCTAACAATTTTGTTAGCATGTTTGGTTTTCTAAACAGGAAAAACATTGTAAACATTGGTTTAAACTGATGCAGTAATTCCTGGGTAACATGAGAACATACAAGTAAAACTGAAAAAGGTGGGCCCTGGTTCAAAAATTGGACAGTGGGTTGTATGGCGAGTGATGGGAAAGTTCATCAAATTCAATCTTACTGGACTCATGCACATGCATACACATGTGTCTGTATGTTCAATATTAACACTGGGAAGAAGTGAAAATGCGCTTATTTAAGAGACATAATTTGGAGAGAGTGTCAGGATGATTAACAGAGAGAGATAAATGACCTGAAAGACCTTAGTAATAGAAATATCCACTCCTATGGAGCACTGTACGAGGTCTTCCCAGAGATAGAGAAGTGTTAATACTATTGTACAATGTGCAGTGTGACAGTTGAGAGTGTACAAGATATTCAAGAAATTGAACAGGAGCAGGTTCAGTAGGGGTGAGTACAATAATCATAGGATGGAAAAGCCAAATCTGGGAGAGCAGAGAACCTGTCGGTTTTTTAAAACCCATTCAAAAAGAAACAAAAGCATTAGAGAACATCGTTGGTATTTCTGCTTGTGACTCAGGGTCACAGCAGAAAGAATAACCAATTTTATCTAAAGGATAATACTTGGATAAGAATGAGTGGGGGTTTATTGGCACGAGAAGTCTATCACTGAAAATGAGGTGGCTTTTGACTTTCTGAGCAGTGAGGCTCTGGCATGACAAGAGTAGAAGTAATGGGCAAAACCTGAACTATCATTAAGATAGAGTTAGTGCATACGTAAAAGGGATCATATGCCAGAGTTGCCTGCAATAGCAGAGTGGTTTGTCAGGATGTCCTTTGATCAGGATGTCCTGTGAATGTCAGGATGTCCTTGTGGCCAGCGGGTTCAGGGAGGTGACTCTACTCTGCTTTTGTGAGACCCCACCTGGAGCATTGTGTCCAGCTCTGTCCAGTATGAGAAGGATGGAGACCTGTTGGAATGAGTCTGGAGGAGGGCCATAAAGATGATCAGAGGGCTGGAACACCTCTTCTACGAAGACAGGCTGAGAGGGAGAAGGCTCTGGGGAGACATTATAGCAGCCTTCTAGTACCTAGAGGGGGCCTACAGGAAAGATGGAGAAGGACTCTTTATCACAGAGTGTAGCGATAAGATGAGGCATAACGGTTTTAAACTGAAAGGGGGTAGATTTAGATTAGATATTAGGAAGACGTTCTTTTCTCTGAGTGTGGTCAGACACTGGAACAGGTTGCCCAGAGAAGTTCTGGGTGCCCCATCCCTGGAAGTGTTCAAGGCCAGGTTGGATGGGGCTTTGAGCAGCCTGGTCTAGTGGGAGGTGTCCCTGCCCATGGCAGGGGGGTTGGAACTAGATGATCTTTAAGGTCCCTTCCAACCCAAACCATTCTATGATCAACACCATGTTCCTGAGGCCCTGAAAGAATTTATGTATATGGCATATATGAATATAAATAGTTACCACCATGGCTAAATTACAAACAAAACTGCCTGATAAGCAATCCTGAATTGACACACACTGCGGTAGTTACATGTCAGAAAGTCACTAAAGGAAAAGCTGTGATCTTTGCCAAGTTCAATAAAATCTGTTAAAGAAAGATGTTTATTTGTAAGTGGAATTGGTATGTAGAGTAAAACTAGACTGGGAACTTTTCAGAGAGCTGATCCCCCTCTTCCATCAGAGAAAATGGAAGAAATTACTTCTTTGAGAGCTAGATTAGATTTTTAGGTGAAAGACTGGCTTTCCACTGCATATTTGCATACTGGGTGACATAGGGCCCAGTTTATATGACAATTCTCCAAGCACGGTGTCGTGGTTTGGCCTCAGAGGGCAACAAAGAACCACGTGCCGCTCGCTCGGGCTTTCCCAGCGCGGGAAAGGATCGGAAGAAAAAGGCAAAACTCGTGGGTTGAGACAAAGGCAATTTAACAGAACAGCAAAGGGAATAAGAAAACAACAACAATAACACGGACAGAGGGATATACGACCGCGATCACGGAACCGCCGCTCCCCGACCGGACCCGGGACGCCCCCGCCCGCTCCAAGCGGCGACTTCCTGCCCCCTCCCCCGGCAGCTCAGAGTGGGCATGGCTCCCATGGGATGGGATACCTGTGTCCCTGCCGGAGCCTGGGGAGAATTAACCCTATCCCCGCCGGAACCAGGACACACGGCAATAAGGCTAACAATTACTTTGATGTTTCAGTACGAAAGCGTGCTGTTGGAAACTTAACATGAATTTCTGTTGGCTCTTTATCAGTTAAATATTCTGAGACAAGAAACTGACCTGTTGCTCTGTGAAATTGATTTCTTGTCTATGACTTCAAGTTACAGCATACACAAGACTTTTCCTTTCTTATCAGGAAAAAGTGGTCTTGGAGAGCACTTCTCTTTTTTTTTTTTTTTTTTTTTGAACATTAACTGTATATTTCAGTATCAGTTCTATTCTGTTTATCACTGTAATAAAAGTACAGTTCACTGTTTCCTTGAAATGACTGAACTAGCTGGGTGAATGTTTTGAAATAGAGAACTATTTCCTTTTGTAACTTAAGTACTTAATTGCTTCTAATTGGTCTCTATTGCAAAGGAAGGTCTGATCAAAATTACAGACCGTAGAGGCAAGGATGGAAAAGACAATGGTGACTGCGTATTATTAATGCATCGATAGTATGATCAGAGATGTCATTATTGGGCGGTGCAAAGAAAAAGGAGTAGGAGACTAAGAAGATAATATCTGAGAAGAGTCACAGAGTGGTGATTGAGGGATCCTGGGAAAGATTACTAAGATAAGTTCAAAGAGCTTGCTGGCAAGCAGAATCAGAAAAACAGTATTTGATGAAGCAGTAGGCACCTCAACTAATCAGTGTCTAAAGCAGCTGATAAGAACAGTCAAAACCTTTGAAACTGTCTGTTAGCAAGTCATTATCAATTCAGAGAGCTGGCACAATGGCCAGATTGGAGGAAAAAACCCCACAAACAAAACCAATCAAAACAAAAACAACCCACCCTGCCACCCCAAAAAACAACCAACAAACCAACCCAGAATTAAATCAGGAATAAAACACCGAACGATGTTTAAAAATGTCAAAAATAGGCAATCCAGTCCAGGAATTTGGATCAGTTTTGTGCCTTCAGGATCAAAGAGTAAATGTGAATGAGTCATATTCTTAATTTAGAAGAACCAGGACATTAACACTTTCACTGCAACTATTTGTATGACCTGACCTTCATTTCTCTAATATGACTCGGGATTAACTGAAACAAAATTAATATGAATGAGAACAGAATCTAATTTTTGGAATTTGCTGAGACTTAAACCCAGATTATACCAGGGTAACTGCACTGGAACCTTGTTCTGGTTTCAGAGCAGTGAATAAGCAGACTAGGGCCTACTGACTTCTTAACTGATACATTTTTTTGTTTTCTTGGTGTAAACATATTTAACTATTATCAATGAGTAGAGTGCATGTATTTGGTGTAAAAATGTCATCATTGTCTGCTTTTTGTCTTTCAGACCAAATACTTATGGAATATTTAATACTGATGTGCCAGAATTATGCACAAGAATTGTCAACAGAGACTTTATATCTCTCTGAAGTATACACTGCTCATGTTCACCACTGGTGCAGTAATACCCAAACCACATTACACAAGATTAATTAGCTCCAGTGTAAGGTTGCTAAACAAGCCTATATGGGAGCAAAAGACCCCAGACAAAACAGGTATGAACAATTTGTGCTTCCTCTTTCAGTATTGTAAAAAATATGTACATGGCATGAAATACCCATATTAAAAAAGTACTAAACATATGAATGAAACTATCATCCTTAGAGCAACCCATAATTAAGGTTTAAAATGAGTTTGGGAGTTCATGTAGCCACAGAATTTATTTCCTTAGAAGGCTAATATTAGGCGTCAGAATGGGCTCGGCAGTGTTCTGAGGATAGTGTTCTGAGGGGACACTTTAGAAGCACCGTAATAATAACAACTTGGTCTTTAGCTATGTATATGGAATTTCGTCTTCTGATTTTAAAGCATCGTTGGTGGCCAGCTGAGGAGTCCCACATGTATCATTATACTCCACTGAATTACAGAGCGCCCAAAGAAACTGATTTTCAGAAACCAGTCGAGTTGGTTTTGCCAGCTGAGTTTAATCAGCAACCGCCTTCATGTGGAATAGGTGAGAATCCTCAAAGTTTTTCTCTAATATTAGATAACATTATCTGACTGGATTGCACTGTGTACACTTGTCAAATAGTTGCTATCTGCCAACAGGTTTGTAAGTTGTATTTTTTGGTTTTGTCTATATTCAGAAATAGCAAATAACATACATTTTTCAAACTACATTTTATGGGGAGCAGCTGTCTGCATACATGATTTTTGTCTCCTTATAACGGTATGTGTTAAGAGTTACCCTACTGACATAATTCGCTGTTTCCTTCTGACTATCTGCCATCCTGAGTAGTAGCTATAAAAACTGAATGCCTCTGCTAGCAGAGTTCACCTGTGAAGTAAGTCTGTATTAGTAACAACTGTTCCTCTGGCATGTGAAAACCAAACCTTTTTGAGTTATCAGATGAGGAAATACTTGTATTTAAAAAAATACACATCTGAAGGCTGTAAGACTGTAAGAACCTTCCTTCAGCTATTCCTAATGTATAGATACTGGAAACTATTTTTCAGAGAACTTGGCTGAATTCTGCTGTGAGAGGACAATCGTTTGCAGTTGCTTTAGCTGACTGAATGTCCTCCTACCTGAGTGTTTGCTTCTAGCTGCTGCACTGCACTTTGCAGCACAGGCTAACAGTGCTGTCTCACTAGGGTTCAAGGCAGGCAGAATACATTCTCTTGTCTTTTTTCCCAGCTATCCCTAAAGCAAATTAATGAGAGCAAGTCTAGACCAATTTTTAAAAAACTGCTCAGACAGGCTCTCTCCCTCTTGCTGGCATTTGTTAGCATAATGACTGACGTTTTATTCTCTGCAAGCAGGGCTTTTGGGGATCTAAGTCTTCCACAAAATCAGACTTACATCAGGGGTAAAGACTCATCCAAAAGCATATCTGTAACAGGTGAGCTGACTGTCTGGAAAAGCAGTACTGGTTAAATGTGTCCCTCTATGTGCCTGGTAGCACTGTATTATCAGAAAGTCAACTCAAACTGCTGCTGCTGCTGTGTTTTTCATCACTTATTTTTGTAAGAAGAATTTGCTGGAGAGGAGCTGCAATTCTGCATTTCTTGATTCCACACATATTTATTCTGAGCAACTTGATGAGCCAACACCCTCATTGTCTGTGGCAGAAGGATCACAAGAGACTGCTGCTGTCACTAAAGGATATTCCAAGAGAGCAGTGTGGTAAGTATGTAGCAGCACTGTCGAAGACCAGTGTGTTGTGGCTGAACTGCATTGTCTTCAACTAAAAAAATTGTCACATGAATTACTGTTTTAATGCCAGAAAACACTTTGAAACACGATGGGTTATAGTCTGATTAAGAACCTTATGTATTTTCTCAACTATCAGAGCCTGATACACTTTAAATCAGTATCATACCACTCTTCTGTGGGCTAATAGGAAGCTCAAATTTTCAAGTCTGGAGAGAGGGGCTTCCTAGTTAGCAATTTCAGAGCAATCTGAGATGTGAAGGGAACAGGGCAGAGATATTATGCAGTGCTAAAATCCTTCCAAAAAACCTTTACAATTATAGTAATTGAAAGAGAGAGGAAGATGGGGAAATGTTTCCTTGAACAGAAGGACCATTTCTTGTTTGCCCCAGTTTAAGGAGAAAGGGCTGCTTGCTCAGGGCTCTTTCTCTTTAGTAATTGATGAAGCAGATTTATTCTGCAAAATACCACAAAGCTAGAAACAAAGGTGATGCTGACTGGGCAGATTTTTGAGCTCCCAAGGTCTCTGGCAGCAAAGGGAGGACAATGGCATTCGAAGAAAATTGTTTTTTTTATGTTACAGCAAGAACTAGCATGTGCTGGCTTTCTTTCCTCCAAGGTGGGAGGGGAAAAAGACTGCCAGTTGTTGGCTCTTTTTCTCTGCTAGGGGAGGAGAAGAATATAGAAAAAGAATATTGTAATACAGATAGGCACAAATCTTTCAGCAAATTGGTATTCTTGACTCTTCAGGGTGTCTCTGTCCAAACGTTAGCATATAGGAGTGAAAGACAGAGACAATAGTTTGTAAACTCATATGTATAGTTTTTGGTATCTACAGTATCACTTGGTGTTAAGAGATCAAATGGCTGTTGTTATAACCTAACTGCTACCAGTTTTTAATTATGTAGGCCATTTTGCATTGAATCCATAGCCAGATGTGAGCAAGTTATGAAACAATGTTTTAAGCTTCTGTAGTGGAAAATAAAAAGACACATTTAGAACCATGACAACTTTTGCGAAACACTGAGGAGAGGGGCGAAAGAGGCAATTAGGGAATTACTTTCAGTTTTCTCATTCTTTCTGCAGCAAAAGTTAGAGCTGTTGTAGAGATGAAATCTACATGATGTAGAGGTGAAATCTAGGATGACTTTTGAGTGTGGTGGTTATGCCTACCTTTATATGAAGAATCCTGAGGCCTGTGACACTCTCCCGTGCGTCATGTTGCCCGACTTGGTGACCTAAACATGTGCTGAACACAAATAATATGTATCCTTGTGGTAGGAATCTTTCAGGCTTTTCTAGGAAGGATCTTGGCTCTCTTGCCTGTTTGATGTTGGCCATGTGTCAAAGCAGATGGAAGTAACCTATAACAGAATGCTGCAATCATCCGTCTATGTCTAAGGAAGGAGAATGCTCTGAAACACAAGCCCTTCCCCTTGGCAATACCAGTTCACTGGTCCTAATATGACCCTGGTCATTGCTCCATGGCTTTGATCAGTGATTTTTTGCCTTGTGGGAGCCCTTAAATAGACTTTGTTTGTATTCCTGAAGAGTGCAACACTACCAGTTTGGTACAGTCTGGAGCCCCAATTGGGAGACTTGTGGAAAGCTTCCGTGAAAGTACAGGTAGAGGATACTGGGGGGAACCTGTTTCATTGGTGTCAGCCAAACTGTGGAACAAGTATCATTCTATTAAGTTCCAAGTGGCTTATCCAAGCACTGTTTTCCATTGAGAAAGTTAAGATAATCAGCTTTATTATGAAAGAATCAAAATTATCAACCAAAAGCAACAGCATTTACACAGTTGATGGTTGGATCCTGGTCTGTGCTCTGTCTATTGGTGTGAAGCAGCTTGAACAATCCTGCTCTCCATGGCATGGTCTCTGGGCAGTGCAGGTTTGCTGTGGTGTATCTCCCATGTAACTCCATTCCCCAACAGTCATTGTGGGAGCATGGCAGGGGAAATGGGTTATGACTGATCCTGGTGATTTTCAGCTACTGTGACAGCACACTGAGGCCACAGAAGACTAGTACAATCTACTCTCAATTGCACCATGAGGCCCAACTGCTGAGCAGTCCCAGGACCGAGAGCGAGTAAAGGGCACCCTTGTGCCCTTTACCCCCTCAGCTACAGTTGAGCAATGCTTAACACAGCTGAACGTCTGGCCCTCCCAGACAGATACAATAACTAGTCTATGAGAATGTTCATACCAATTAAATCTTATCATCAAATCATTCTGTTCCGTCACTCCACTTAATTAGCCATGGTGTTTGGTATTTCAGCAATGCTATACCATGCCAAAAAATTAAAGTGTTCTTTGTGTGGTACACACCCAACAACTGCCTGTCTGCCGGCTAGAGTCAGATCAACAAATATTTCTGCTGCACCAGAGCAGTATCTGCTGGAAACCATGGTTGCCTACTTCTGGTTTTTCAAACCAAAATGATTTAGAGGCCGTGATCTTTTTATCTGGGCAGTCAGCTTTTGTTACAGGAAAAGCAAGCTGGTTTCTCATCAGCTGTCTTGTGGGTTCTGTGTGACTCATCACAGTTTACAGTCACAACTAAAACACAGTTCTTATTTGTTAATATGGCCTTTCTATTCACAAAATATAAATGCAGAAAGACTGTAAAGGAAAACAAATTAACTACTAGTTAGCAGGCAGCAGCAGTGGATCAGAGCTACTACCTAGATCCTTGTCTGCAAGCAGGGGCCATTGACTTTATGAATATATATTAGGTCAGGGTCTGACCTAATTTTATTTTATATGATTGAAAACATCCAAACCCAGGCAGATCATCACACCCTGCTTTTAGCAAGAAAGGGCCTGATTCGGCAAACTGTGCTCTAAATAACTGGAATTTTATTTTTTTTCCTCCTTTCATGTGAGCAGCTCTTGTGAGTAAGTGTAGATGAGGAGCTCTATGGCCTGCAGAATCCAGCCTGGAAGAGCTCATCAACAAATGCCAGTGAAGGGGATGCGTTAGGAATGAATTCTCGAAACAGTAGAAGGGTTAGTTCCCTGATACCCACTGATGTTGAGACCTGTTTTCACTGCTGGTGAGAAAGGGGCTACCAACCTACCTGTGACAAGAAATCAGTTCATTCAGTGGAAATATAATCTATTTTAATAGCACCACCACAAATCTGTGCTATGCCATCTGAGGAATTTGTCAGATGTGACAAGGCACTCTGCCTATTTTTGTCATGCAGCAAATCCTTTTTCCTATTCTACTTGGGGATAAGTCCCATCCTTAGATATGAGCTCACTCCTCTCTCTCGCTTACATGGAAATGTTGGGTGTACGACTGAAGGCAGAATTTGGCTGTGATCTGAATAGATGACATCTGTAGTCTTGTTGCAGATAGGGGACCCAAAGGACACAAACAGGTGCTGATAAACATCTAGCCTGCATAGATGCATTTGTAAATCCTATGTGGCACTTGTCTGCATCTTCAAGTGGCTAAATACATTTGAAAAATCTACCTTTGAGGGACTTGTATTTGTTCTCGCAGGAAGGCCATACAGAGGTGGGAACTAAGTCTATTTCTCTTGATTGTCTATATAGGACCTTAATCATCACAATCATTTGGCTCTTGCCAAAAAGACCCATTGATCGTTTCTGTCTGCTCTATGTTACATCTGGATGTACTTCTGCCTGCTTCTCCTCCATGTGAAAGCCCCTGTCTTTCTGTTATCCATAGAAGAACTAATTTCAGAGTTTACATTAACATGAAATAGTCAGTCCTGTCACCAGTAGACTTCAAACATTCATATGAACCCCTGACTTTATTGAAAGCAATGGAAAAATATACATTCACCTCCATTGTGCTACAATTTCATTTTCAGTTTCTGGGCCTGTTCCAGGGATGCATAGGGCCTCTGCCCAGAGTAACTCCAAAAATACATCCAAAAGTACCACCACCACTAGTATTTACTGATTTAAAAAGCAGACCTCTCATGTCTTTTCACTTATACTGACAGTTCTTTAGGAAGTTATTTGCCTTTGTTTCCCTTTACTATTCTTTGCTGTATGAGCCCAGAAAACTGTTTGAACAAGATTTTCCGTGCATTCTCAGCAGGAATTTGCCTTCCCCATCTCTCTATCTTCATATCAGCCATCAACAAAAATCCTCTTGATTTTTTCCTTCTGTTGCAGGCCTTCTGCCATTACAACTTCATTGAGACAGGCTGTTATTGGTGTCAAAGCATGTAATCTATGGTCTATTCACTATTAAACCTTTTCCCTCGCTTCTCTTGCTGAGACTGGCAATTTGTTGAGATTTTTCTGGAGTCGCAGAGATGATTAGCAGCTGGCATAGCCTTACTATGCAGGTACAAATTTAAGATTTAGCTGCTTTTGCATTAAACTAAGCAACATCATTGTTGGTGTGTGAAACAGCCTTGTACAGAGAAGGAATCAAGCTCAGTCAGGATGCAGTGTGGCTCAGACAAGCTATCACCATGCAGAGGCTCTTTTGCTTTCTGGGGTGTGTAAATATCTTTCCTACCCTTCACATAAGGCTCTAGGGATCTTCTATTGGATAATAAGTTTAAGTCCAAATAATGAACTGTTTTGGATGATTGATGGAGGATGTTGTGCACGCACCCAGAATGTCATTTCCAATCAAAAGGAAAGCAATTGTTTCCGTATGTTGGCACACTTGTGATCTTGGTGTTGAGCCAGTTGTCTGGCTGCAATCAGGCAGCAGCATCTAACAGTGATGGAAGATTATACCTTGGAAGTGGGGTGCTAACTTTAGCCTGTATCCCTTAAAAGGATATAAACTCTGAACACTTATCCAGGATGTAATTTATGGTTCCAGTATGTTTTGACTTTACATAGATTAAAAAATAGCCCTTTTGTGTACACATATATGCATAAAAATTCCTTCCTGCTCAGCACCTCCTCCCTAAAAAGGAATCCAGTAAAACAATAGCTGGTGCTGATTTATGTGCTAACTTAGCTGCATGGGCTGTTGCCTGCTGAGGCTTATAAGGATTCCTCTTCTTTTTAACCAAACTTCTTAGAGGTATTTTAACAGCTAGATCTAGTTTTGTTAAGTTGCTCAGCTGGAATGCAGACTCTTTGAACAGATTTTTAGAGATGCCCTGTACCTACCAAGCACATCAGGTTTTGGTTTGGGTTTTGGGGAATTTTAGGTTTGTTGTTTTTTTTTTAAAGCTCAAACTAGTTGCATATTGCTGCACAAATACATTAATATAATTTTGAAATGTCAGTGATGAGATTCCTCCATGCTAAGGCTCTACTGACTTCTGCTGCATCAAGCACAGGTATATACTCCAGGAAGGTGAAGGCTGCTGGAAAAGGTTATTTTTAACATCTGAAGAAGCCACCACTTTAAAATATTTTGCACGGTCCTCATGTATATACAGTTCCCTGGACCATCAACAGTGAAGCAAAGCTGCCTGATCATGATCCATCCAATGAAGGATCACCGCATCCCTCCTCATGCAACCACACCAGCAATACAAAACCTGCAGTGAATGTCACATATCTATTGTGTGATCCCATTTGAAAAACACACAGGCAGGTTGTTAGAGAGACACAGACTTCTTTCTGTGTCACAGACAGGCCAGTCCTTTTGGATAAACCTCAGTATGGAGTTCTAAAAATGCATTCTTTCACTCCTGATTTGTGAGCAACTGTCAAGCTTTTAATTCTGCAGCCAGAAAACCTTTGTAACTGTGAGACACAGTGGACAGACTCATTCAAATCACTGCAGCAATGCTAATTCCTCTAGCTGAGAATAATGAACATATCAAATCACTCTCCAACACACACATTAAATTTAGGGATATGACTAGATGAGCATTTTAACTCTAGAAGTGTTTGCGGTGATATCGTTGGAATGTCTTGGTGATTTGTACTGACCTTATGATCCTCATAATGCAAGACTCGTACATGTATGGAGTGAAATGTCAGAATGCTGAAAGACAAGGATGCATGTTTCTTCCTAAGATGACTTGCAGTGTTGTGAAAGGAAAGCAGAGTGCCAAATCTGTTTTTCTTCTTTTCAGTCATGTGCATGGGTTTTTTAGTTATTTATTGGAAATATTAACTTATTAAGACTGTCTACTTGAATATTGACATATCTTATGAATAGATTTCTGATACCTGAATTCCACTCAGAGAAATGAACTAAAGTCTTTTTATAGAAGATGAATTTGCAAAACTAATGTGCTGAAATGTATTAGGATAGATAATGTATTCAAAAGCTAACAAAAATTACTTTGAGTAATTTATTAAGAAAATAGTTTTGATCTTCTGTGCAGGTGTTCGGATACTGAGGAAAAAATCCTCACTACTTTTATGTGAACTACATGCACACTCAAAATTTCAACAATGGCATTATTCACATGTGCTTTTGAGCAATTCAGATTCTATCAAGTGGCAAAAGCAGAGTCTAATAGTAGTGTTGTGCATGCAGCTACTACCATGGTTGATATGAATGTACTTCTTACCTCTGTATCCCAATATGAAAATTGGGATCTGGAATTTCCATCTAATTTTGTTTTTCAGTTATAGGTCTTCCTCAATTGCATATCTAGAATCAGTTATTAAACGCTGTCATCAGGAATCAGATAGGCAATTTATAGTTCTACCAAAATAAACACTTCCTTCTCTATACGAATAAATGCCTGCTAATTCTAAATGTGTATCACTCCTGCACAGAAAGTTGTAGCTAGCTCCAGGCATGCTTCAAGCTTGTAGGGCACCACAAACAGCTGTGTATCTATATGTACGTGCACTTTTGTAGGAAATTCAAGAGTTATGTTTGCACTTCCAAACTGTAAGTATTACTGTTGCCCTTCTGTAGCTAGTGAAACCAAGGTGTTAGTTTTTGCATATCATTGCCCAGGATTGCTCTAGAATTGCTGAACAGAAGATGATTGGCCCAAAACTGCAAGTGCTATACTTGAATGTAGATATGCTTTATCTTCAGAATCATGTTAATACTAATTAACCACTTCCAACATATTAACTGTCTTCGGTTTATTTCTCAATACTAGCTGTATGCTAATCTAGCAAGCTGTTCCATGTTAATTACAACATCATTGAGGCGACTGGTCTGTGGAAAGACTGGGAGATTCATTTCCTCTTAGTCCACTATGCCTGGCAGTCCACTTAAGTGTAGGCTGTCGGTTATGTTGACCTTGAGGAACTTGTATTGTTGACCTCTGTTTCCCTATCTTCTCAGTAGCGTATCTTGTTTCCTCTGCTATTACTCTAACAAAGGATTTTAGGTTATCAAACTTAAAGATTTGTGTACCTGATCTGGCCTTTGCTGCTATATGGGGCTTGTGGACCACTATTTCTTTATGATAGTGCAAGTTCCCAAAATAAATGTCCATAAATGACCTGGTTCGGTTACTAGAAGCAGTCTGGCTGTAGCAGAAGAGAGCCTGATGTGGAACAATTATGATTCTTTTATGTGTTTCTTGGGAAAATGTGCTGTTTTGAAGTTAATAATAATCCAGTTACCTAGTAAATAATAGATACTTCTCAACACATTAATTGAATATCATTATTGTCATATATATTTTTCAACAAGAATGGGATCTTTGGCAGATACAGGCCTTGGTCCAGCAACGACATAGCAATAAGTTGGCATCTGTTCATGTGCTACATGCTCTAAATTTGCTCTATTCCAGCTCTGCTGCCATATTCAGGGTTTATTTGAGGGTTTTGTGTCCTAGTGACTCTAACAACTTAGCTGTGCTACTGCTGTGCAAATGGAAGTGCAGTGGCCTACATTTCAACAGTGGTTAGTGAGACAGCCTGACACATTTGAAACGCTCTAAGCAACACTGCTTTCCAGAAAGCTTTGGGCACTTCTCCACCAGTGGATCTGGTCTTATACTGTGTCTCAAGCTGAAAATTCAAAATTGCTGGTCATTTTGGAGAATTTGATAATGAGTATTTAAATTGTGCTCAACATTTGTTTTCTTCCTCTTGTGCCTGAATGTGTCATGGTTCAGTGTACTGGGTCAGTCTGTGTTTCATTAAATATTAACAGTGAAAATTATTAATGTTCATTTAGAGGGCAATACTGTTGTGTTAATGGATGGAAAATTGCCTTGAAGATTGCTGATAAAGGTGTAGTGGCAACTGGTACTAAATCATTAATGGTGCAGTTTCTAAACTGTCCTGCAGAGGGGGCAGGTAATGTGAAGAGGTAAAATATCTGTGGCAAAACAAGAAGAAATATACCATAAGAAATATTCACGCACCTGCCAAGTGATCTGACAGGCCTTTTCTCTACTACACTTTAAAAGTGATCACAGTGAAAAGCTTTTCCAAAAATCTTCCAATCTGGCCTTCATCCTGACTCCAGTAAAACCACTGCTCTGAAGCCACCTAAACAATGCTGTCCCTCAACAAAACCGTGCATTACTATGACACGTGCAAGCACAGCTAAGTGTCCAACTCATTGTGCCCACTTCCTCTTGTGGTAAACGTTGTGATTTCACTTATCCAGCAAGGTAATTTCACGGCTTCAAGAAAAGCAGCTATCACTTATCATTGGTGCAGCATGTAGCATGTTTGTGTGGGCTATCTTGGATCATGTAGTACTAATGCTCTTTAACAGTATTATATTTTTCAGTTCCACTTGCAACTCCTGGAGCATCCAAAGGTCTTCCAGAGGTTTTACAGGAACAGACCTCCTTTAGCCATCAGTACAATGCCAGAGACTCTGCTAATGAACCCATCCGAGGAAAGGTAAGATAATGTGCATCCTGTGTGATTAATAGCATCCAGGAAGGCGGAGGAGTGTGTTTATCCCAGAACTTCCGACTGACTGTTTAATATGAAGATTAGTTGTCTGATGCTTTAGAACTGCTAGCAGTTAATGTTCTTTTGTATTACTTGTACATTCTCCATTTTGTATTTGTGTGTATTGTAGGACCCAGGCTTCCTGTAGTTTTGATAAACAATAACCTAACCATAAATCACATGATTTGGATTTCTAAAGAGTCTGTTTATGCTGTGACTTCACTGAACCCGACTGTCTTTGCATGTGAAAAAGCTGGAATGAGTAAGATTAGAACAAGGGCAAATCCATAAGGGTCTATTTTGATACAGGCCCTTAACTTCTGCCAGGCCTTGGCTCTTAGGGGTTTGTATGTATGGTTATGGATTTCTTATAAAAAAATAACGTGGTAAAAATAGGGGACTGATACACAGACTCTGGTAGACTTCAAGAAGATCCAAAATACAGGGTTCGGTTGTGAAAAATATTTTGAGAAATGCAGACAATGTTTGTTTCCACTTCTGTTTATTTAAAAAAAAAAAAAAAATCTTGTGTGACTCTGATGAGCAAAATCATTTGGGATGCAGTCATAAATCTCCTGGCCTACAAAAGCAGCAGTTCAGAATTGTATCCATAGCAACCCATGTAGCAAGAAATGAAATCTGATATGAATAGTCTCGTACAGAAGAGCCGTATGCAAGTCACACACTCTCTGAGGCAGAGTGGTTGTGAACCAGAGAAAATAAGCTCCATTTTCTTTTACTTGTTGCTTCTTTCCAAGTGTTCCTGCCGTGCCCCATTTCATGAATAAAATGGGCTGACAAACCGGCTATTATTCCATTGCCTTCAGCTATTCGGACCTAGGCCAATGGCCAGTAGAGAGGCCAAGAAACAAGCGTAAGCTTTGCCAGCGCTTGAGCTAATAAATGAACTCAGCTCACAGCTGCATCTACGAGCTGCTTATGTTCCCCTGGTTAATGTCAACCTCATTTCCCCTTCCAGTGACATGGAGCTTTTGTGTGTGCAGAGATAAAACCAGCAAGTGGTCAATAGTTCCTAAGGGAACAGAAATATTCCCGAGTGCTAGAGGGTCATGTTCACTAGAACGGCCAAAACAGAGAAAGGAAACTCAGTGAAAAGACGAATGACCTCACCAAGTCTCTTCCTGCAGAATTCCTAGGAGACAGTAGGCTCTGAAAATCACTTATCAAAACCAGACGTCAGAGAAATAGCCAAGGCATAGCCCAGAATTCTTGTGAGAGGACACAAAAGTTCAGGCATTTCTCAGACATCTGAAGTGGATGTTGTCTGCCCTGCTGGGAAGGAGCCCTTTACATCCTACAATGAAATCGCCTTCAATAGATGAGTGGGGGGGTTACCTACTGTACATAAAAACATGCAGACACCGATACTTTCAACAGCAACTGAAACAAAAAGAGCCTAGAGTCACTGTTAGGCCGGTGCATTTGCATATTCTAATATCAATAACACCAAACACAAGCTGACACCAGTGAATTGTTGGAGGGAACACAATACTTCTTTGACGTACTAACAGCTGCACCATGCTTTGATGTCTCTAGAAAACTATATGTTTATCAGAACTTTTTTTTTGATGGGGAAATTTCACTGCCTTCTCTGAAGCGTTAGCATTGATTTTTTCTATATATCCTGTAACATGATTTTTAAGTTAGTTAACACTTTCAGAGCTGCTGGTTAGAAGTCACTGTGATTTGTGAAAAGGTTCTTAATTTTTCAAACCAGTTATACTTTTCCTTTTATTTTTTGCTGGTTTCTAGGTGTTTTACATAAATGGGTTTTATTTACACCATCTCTTTGGATGCTGCAGCGTGAAATGTAATTTTGCATGCCATGTGGTGTCAGCTTGTGATAAATGGAACCTGTTGTTGCTTCCATAGGAAACAATGACAGCCAAGAGGGACAGTTTGCTCCAGTCCACGGGAATGCAAAAATAGTATGTCACTGCAGTCTACAACTAATGAAGACAAACCCCTGGGGCAAGCCCTTTTGAGGGAGAAGAGAATGCTTTTCCGTAAGATTTAAGTCCATAATTTTTTTTCATATTAGACCACAGTAAAAAAGAAAACAGCTAATTCAGTCTAGCTTTTCCCTCCATACTAAAAAACCACAATTCTCCAAGAGACTGAAGGACAAGCTTTGTTAAGAATATTTCTCCAGTATTTTCCCTGGTATTCCCAACAGATTTCCCCCTGTATTCTTGTGTCAGAGAAACTGAACATTTTAACTTGAAAATTTAACTTGCAGCCTTTCATAAAACAGACAAGAGTAAGCTATTACCTGCAGTACTCAGACTAGCCCCTCTTACATGCCTGGAGGAGTTCATGTATGCGCTTCACTGTAGTGAGAGTAATGAAAAATCAACTGTCAACTTCCTACTTCAAGAAAGACATAATTGTCCTAACTATATATAATTCTACTAGACTTACATGTTTTGTAAGTTTTTCTCTCAAAGACTGGTAGCAAAATGGGAAAAAATTCCTGGAATTTTGGGGAAAATTATTTGAGATGTGTTTACTTAGTGCTTTAGATCCTGTGCTATAACCAAAATGAAAACGTAGCCCTATACAACATGCTGTGATAATTCTTCAGTTTTCTTTAGTTAATGAAAGAACGTATGAAACTGCTCTAATTTAGTCTTCTGTTGTACAAACTTGGCTTCCATTGGTATCAATGAAAACTGCACTAGTTTAATGTCTGCACCTCTTCAGTTTCTACCATCATTGCCATATTAATAATAAATTGGCACTTGTAGATATAGGTCTTAACAAAATGATCAGATCTGTATCCCAGAAATCCAATCTGATCCCAGAAAGCCAATCGTATCCTGGGCTGCATCAAGAGAAGCGTGGCCAGCAGGTCAAGGGAAGTGATTCTCCCCCTCTACTCCACTCTCGTGAGACCCCACCTGGAGTACTGCATCCAGTTCTGGAGCCCCTACTACAAGAAAGATATGGACGTGCTGGAACGTGTCCAGAGAAGGGCCACAAGGATGATCAGGGGGCTGGAGCACCTCTCCTATGAAGACAGGCTGAGAGAGTTGGGGTTGTTCAGCCTGGAGAAGAGAAGGCTCCGAGGAGACCTTATTGTGGCCGACCAGTATCTTAAGGGGGCTTACAAGAAAGATGGTGAGGGACTTTTTGGGATGTCGGGTAATAGTAGGACTCGAGGGAATGGATTAAAACTAGAGATGGGTCGAATTCAGAATGGATGTTAGGAAGAAGTCCTTCACCATGAGGGTGGTGAGACACTGGAGCAGGTTGCCCAGAGAGGTGGTGGAAGCCCCATCCCTGGAAGTTTTTAAGGCCAGGCTGGATGGGGCTCTGAGCAACCTGATCTAGTGGGAGGTGTCCCTGCCCATGGCAGTGGGGTTGGAACTAGATGATCTTTAAGGTCCCTTCCAACCCTGACAATTCTATGATTCTATTGCAATGTAGTAGGGGTTTTCCTGATCCTGTGCATTACAACTTTTAATTTCTCATAATGAGTTGTAATTTTTTAAAGTAAAGTAAAGTAAAGAAAAAAATGTGTGGGAGTGGGAATAGAAGAGAGGGTGAAATCAATAAGAACAAAGGAATCTGTGCAAACACCAGATATTAGGCATAAGGAGCCAATACTGGAATGAGTTAGAGCTTTTGGAGACATCTGGTACATTCTAAATAAAGCCTACAATATCAGACCTCAGAGGTCAGCACAGTAAAATATGAATACCTCAGTAAAGCTATCAGATAATCTCTGTAAATTCAGTTCTTCCTGCAGTTATAGAGAATGCAGTTAGGATATTCCAGCCACCTAGTTAAACAACTTAATAGCTAAAGAAGGGCAAAACAGATCTGCATCCCCAGAACTTTTGTATACTTTCTCTGGATGGATTTTTTCACATGAAGTAGCAGAGGCCCAGCATTATATTTAATTGGATATTTGCATAGCATGTACGTAGATCCCGAAACTGTGTTAATTCACTGTTAAGTTTTGCAAAGTACAATTTTAGACAAGATGCTTTAAAAGAACAAAATGACAAAATTAAGCTCAGTGGAAGAACAAGTTAACGTGATAGAGAGAATGTTTCCATTGCATCTAAAGGCTTTTCAGTCTCATGAATGCCCGGGGCATCTTCACTTATCACTTCAGAAGCACTTCAGAACCCTGATCCTAGACTGTCTTATTTGCAGTCCTGTGCAAGTCACATGTAGTGCACATCAACTGTGTTTCCCAAACACTATATGAATATTTTTCTCTCCCATCTGGAGTTTCTTGGATCCTCTGTCCATGCCAGCTCACCTTCCTGAATAAATTAATTCTGTATTCTTGAAGTAGAGCAAATACCCTTAGAAGCATAGGTATTATTGTTTTAGATAATGAATGAACATCTATTACAGGATAAGAGGGCATGTACATGACAAATTGACTCAGAAAATTTATTGCCACAGGACAACCATTACACATGTATATTGTTCACTTGTACTAAGGCAGTATAATGATGCTCATTAAAGTCAAAGGAAAGTCGGTGTCACTTGAAAAAGAAGTTGGTCTATTAACCCATGTCATCAAAGGAGGAGTCTGAGGGAACTTGCATTCTTGAATTTAAAAACGATCTAAAGAATAAGCAGGTGCCATGAACAAGCTCAGATTTAAGCTTCTTTCATTACAATGAGAATAATTTAAAAATAGATAATCGCTGTTATTACTGCCCATATTCTAATAGAAACGGTCAGACTGCCTAAATCCTTACTAGTGTGACTGGTTTCTACTCATGGCTTACATGTGTTAAATGTTTCCAGGCTCTGGTTCATATTCCCTAATAGCATTACACGTTGTGTGGTTTATTTCATACACAATAATTTAATTCATACGTTAATCAGACTATAAATACACAATCCAATGCTTATACTGCCCTGTACCACACCAGTATACCTGTACTTTAATCTTTTTGATGACTTCTCCTCTATATCAGATCTACTTTTTAAAGATACTTAATTTGTTCTGAGGTTCTGTGGTGAATTCATGGTAACTGTACTGTCTGCTTGGTTGTGTCCCTCTGCTGTGCACTCTAGAAGATCTATTATCCAAGTATATTTATCTTCTCTGCTTTCTAAGCTTGTTACTTTAGCAGATTTGTTGTTTCATTGATGACACTTTTTATTTTCATAGAGCACTAATGAAAGCATTTCATTAGTCATTCTGCATATGGAGAAATCACAGATCCACTTAATTTGAACTTGTTACAAAATAGATTTCTATATTCTGAAGATAGCTTTCTCTTCTGTCGGTGACATCATCAAACAATGTAACGCACAACCTTCCTCTCATTGAAAGAAAAAGAATCTGAGATAAATCTTCCTCATCCTTTCTTGTTCCATCTGTCTCTTCAGATATATACAACCTAGGCTAAGCCCCTGTATTCTGTGATGCCCATGACCTCTAGTCATCCTATGGGGCTCCATTGAGCTTAGTGCTGTATGATAGAACAGAGGAGTTCACACTGCTAGGTTTGACAGAAGGCTATATAGAAGTTGGCCATAAACCAAGGTATTTGCTTCTTGCGCATCCCCGGTGAGCTGTTCTATTCTTCAAGCTTCAAAAGCAGTCTTCATGGGTTGTTGTCCTGGGTTGAGCAACACAGGACTAATTTCTCTTCTAATGCTGGGGAAAACTCCACTTTTGGAAGACGCTAGTGTCTGAATTTGTGAAAATATTTACTTTATAGCCAGCTAGGCTACGTGGGATTCAAGGTCTCGGTGTTTTTGAGCCTTGCCAGGTGCAGAGATGAGGAGGAGCGAGGCCTGGGCACTTGACCCAGGCCGGCCAACAGGATTATTTCATACCATGAGCGTCACATTCAAAATAAATTAGAAAGTTTGCTGCGTAGTTCTTTCTCTCCCTTGATGGCGGCAGTCCAGAGAACTCCTTGCCCCAGTGCCAGACCCCTGAGCCCTTCCCTGCCTCCCGAAGCCATTGTGCTCTCAGTGTCCGACATTTGCTGTCCACTGCTGGGAGTGCCCAGCTTCCTACTGATAGAATTGGCTGAGTATAATTCTTGTATATCTTACATTAGTATTGGGATCAATACTGGTTCTTTAGTATTATTGTTAATTATTTAGTCTTATCCTATTAAATCTATTTGTTTCAACCCTCGTGTTTCCTTGTTTTCCTTGATTCCCCTTTCCAGGTGGGGAGGTGTAACCGAGTGATAGAATGATTGTCTAAACGACAATAAATTGTTATGGGTTTTCTCAAACCATAACAGCTGTAACTAGGTGGCAAATTTTAGTCCAGAGGGAAGCTGCAAGGGAGGAATTTTGTAAGAGAGCTCTAGCAGAAGGCTTCTAAGCCTTCTCTCACAGATTTTGGCATGAGTGTGGGCTATAATCAGGAAATAAATGCAATGTGGAAGAGATGGGTCTTGTTTTATCTCCCCCTTTTTTTTTTTTTAAATCAGACATTTTTGAGAGCCAGAGACTAAAAAAATATGTTAAAATTTTTAAAACATGCTGTCATTTTAGGACTTTTTGCAGCAGATACTAAAACCAGAAGTTCCCAGTATTGCTGTCCAGAATGTGCGCTTGAGTTTTCAGAGTGTTTACTGACTTTTTGTGACATTTGGATGTATTGTTAGGAGCTTGCTCATGAGGAATTTCTTTAGGAGCTCTGCTACCCAGTGTGTCTGGGTCATTGATCTGTGAGCTAAAAAATCCTTCAAGGCAACAATGAGAGGATAAAAGCAGTTATGTTCTCACAGGTCACCAGCTCAACCTACAATCACCCATGCTGGCATGATGAGGAGATGCAGATTATCCCTATCCCCCCTGTACTAAAAAAGAAGGCTTGGCTATAGGGTAAGAGAATTCATTCATGGGAGAGGTTAGACAGTGTCCCCACTGCTGTTCTCCCCGGGGTGATAGTGGAGTCTGGACTTGTCTTGTGCTGCTTTCATGAGACAAAACAAAGGAAGATGTGAGCAAGTGTTGCCCTGGCATTCAGGTTTTATTCTGCTGCACTGTCTAGTCTTTCATTTGCCAGGTCTTTTATGTTACCTATGTGTCTGAATGTTTGTGTGTCTGCTTAGGTCTGAAGAATTATAGCTCTCTAAATCAGGCGTAAGTGTTGACCAATGTTAAAAAAATGGTGAGATAAAGGAGAATTGGTGGCTACACTTGATGCTTCCACCCTCCTCTCTTCCTGACCATCTTCTGCAGTGAAATTTAGTGTGAAGAGAAGCCTAAAATCCAGTTGGTCCAGCTATGATCTGAGCTGCTTAACCTTTACAAACTAGACAAACTGTGCTGTCTTTTGCTGGTGACGTGGATCCTATTAGCAGAGTAACTGTGCAGAATGTGTAGTGCCTCATTTTTCAGCCCCTGAGAGAATTTTTCACTCTAAGGGATGCACTAGCAGCCTCCGTAATCCTGCTGTAGAAGTATTCTTGAACTAGACTACCAGCACTTGGAAACCTTCTGTCCTGGTTTAGGTGATGGAAAGCAGTAGAATCTTGTGGTGAACTCAGCCAATGATTGATGCGGTCCAGCATAAAATGGCAAAGGTTATGGCTGAGACCTCTTGCAGTTCCTGGCTGTGATGTTTGCTCCTAACACGCTCTTCCTTCCCAGGCAGTGAGAAGTTCTTGTCAATAAGGTGTCAATGTTTTTCTCCACAGTACTTTTGAATATAGAAATATAAGACGAGCTTCAGGAGGATGGATTTTTCCTGGGTAGAAATTAGGTAGTTAGATATGCGTGCATGTTGTTGGGAGCTCAGTCACAAGGAATTCCTTTAGAAGCTATGCGACTCTGTGTTTGGGTCATTGATCTGTTACTTTGTGATGTGAGTTGCCAATCTGTTTGCACGCCTGGATGGACAGAGCCAGAAAATCTTGAAAAGAAACATGGGAGAAGATACCAGAGTTGTACAGGAAACACCATTCTAGATAAGCTGAAGGTGGCATTATTCAAGACTTTTGCATTTGCATTGTGGAATGAAGACAGTGAACGATATTGTTGTCTCTATAGCACTGATTTAACAGAAATTGTGAGATTTAATCTATATGATTGGGCTAGTGAATTTCTGAAACATCTTACAATTAATCAACAATTGTAATTGCAATAGATTAGTCTGCCACTGATCACCCTAAAATGTGTTGCACTCAGCTGACTGGTGCTTCATGAGGCTGTATCTGCTTCTGGTCCAATGGCAAGTTCATCAATTCTATCCTTCTGTAATATGAATGCCAAAATAACTGAAATACATGACATTATGGCTTATTACCAGACTCTACAGCCAGTCATACTTTGGGAATGGTATCCTGCCCTAGGCTTTGATTCACAAAACTGCAGCACTGAAACTATGCTTACAAGGCAGGCTGGCTGCTACTTGCATTAAATGGTAGAGCTTCACCTCTCTTCTATGTGTGGCTACTTCTGAAAAGCAGTGAAGCAGCCTGAGATGGCAGTATTCAGGCATTACATCATGCTGTCACTTTACACACCAGCTTAACCTGTAATACCCTCCTATTTCTGTGACATGTGGCATTATCTCTGTGCATTGTGGCAGCGGATGGTCAGCATGTTTAATAAAGCAGCAGCTACCGGTAGGAACAGAATACACTTTAGAACCAAAATAACTTGTAAGGTACTATTAAGTCTTCTTCAGTTGATTTTTAGTTATAGGGTGGGGTTGAAGTCAATGGAAATGCTGCCATAGGCTTTAATGGTAGTTGGATCCAGTCCTATAATGGCACTTTATGTTCTGTTTGTCTCAGAGGACTGTGGCTTTCATCTAGTCACAAGTTAATGAAATTGCAAAGTCAGTGGTTCCAGCCTAACAAAAGGAATGGAGCCTCAGTTTAATACGCATTTCCCGTTTGTAGTAAGTAATGGGAGCAGGACAAAACTGCAATCTTTGAAAAAGGACGCAGCCCTGTCATTGCATTTCTTTGGCACAAATCAATGGGGATTAAGCTGTGACCCGTGGAAGTTCCTACTAGAACTCTTCTATGAATACAACTGCTGTCACTGCACGTGGGAGGAGAAGTGGTTTGTGCAACCACAGAGCATCTGTGAAACACTGCGGTTCTAACCAGGGGTGAAAGTGGGGAATGTCTGATACTCACTCTGATACGAAGTGAGTAAACACCAAAACGTAATGGCTAATGAACATAATAGGGCCAAAATGTGTAAAGTTTACTCTAGGAAATCATCCTGTTAGCAAGTGCTGGTGTATTGATTTTATTTAAATTCAACAGTACCTAAAGAGAGAGGTTTACTGGGAGCTCTAGGGGTAGTCTAGAACCCCTTCCTAGCATAGCTCAGTGCAATTGTGCCTGTGGTCTTCCCTCTGCCTCCCATCCCCTTCCACTTTTCCTGCAAGAAGGACATCTTTCAGTGTGAAACCTATTTGTCAGTATTTGAGAGATGTGAGGACAATGGGATAATTAAAAAATACTAACCTTTATTTGTTTAATTTTTAATGACTCAGAAGAACATGCAGTTAAGAAGTTGCCTGGTGCTCAGGGAAGGTGGGCATTGCACACAGGCTTGGCACTGATCTTCTCGTTCATGTTCTCTTTAATCTTTCACTGTTCCTTCTTTCCTTGATTAGACTGCCTGGAAATAGCTGTAGGCAGTGGAATGTCTCTGAAGGTAGTGTGTGCAATATAGACACTGATGCTCTGTGCTTATTCTTGTGCAGAGAATAATAGAGAGAAAACAGTAAAATATTTATTCACTGTAAATGTCAGTTAAAACATTAATAAACAACAAGGCAGAATGTGGGCAGTTCAAGCAGCATTCATCCCACTGCTCAGTATCCAAATAGCTGCTTGATAAGAAAAGTCTCTCATTACCTTCCTTTCATTTTTGAATCTGCCAAAATTCCAGCAAGCTCCCTTCAGCCCTCTGCAAAGTGATCATAATGCACACAAACACCCAGAAAATGTCTCTCGGAATCAAAGCTGCTCTCCGTGATAAACAATGAATATTAATTTGAACTGAAGACATTTGTCTTGAGAGGTATGGCTTAGCCCAGCCTAAGCATTTGCCTGATGTAACAGAACTGCTGCTAGTGGAGTGGCTTTGCTTGACATTGTTTTGCATCCTGTTCAGGAGTCTTTATCACATAGACAGCTAAATTACCTTCAGATGTTCATTTGTTCATTGTCTGGGTTTCTTGCATTACTGCTATGATTTCTACCACATGTAATGGAATCTAATCAACAAAAATTAAGGCCCCCTTCCTGTGACATTGCTACATGTTGGTACAGTGCATGCTGACAAGCGTGGTTTACAGTAATGTAGTATGGGTGTATAAGCTTTGTTCAATTAAAACAAAAAAAAACAACGCACCCAG
>VYZM01024150.1:55074-83154 GCA_013398915.1 Dromas ardeola
AAACAAAAAAAAAAAACGCACCCAGAATACTTCCGGACTATTTTATTGTGAACTTATAGACTTGTTCAATTTTTAGCCTAAGCGTCAAAATAGTTCCAGCCGTACAAATTTACAGAAAAAAAAATTTGTTTAAATAATTAATAGTGAATGATTTTATAATTCTTTTTGCATATTTGGGATGCTTTACAGAGCTATAAACCATTTTCATCTAGCAATTGCTATTCCTGTCATTGAAATGGGTCAATACACTGTGTCTTTACATTATTTATATTAACCTTACATATTAACATTGCAAAGGCAAGATAACCTGACAATATCATCATGATCTGTATCTCTAGGCTGAGTGATTTCTCAGACCGTTGGAAACAAATGGTTTTGGAAGCTTTGGTTCTCCCTAACAGAAATAGCAGAAGGAATTTGCTAGAACAGAATGATGGGCAACCAGCTTTACGCATTCAGCTAGGACTCAGAAGTTCTGTGTTTGATTCCTAGCTCTGAGCTCCTTCATCCACAAAATGACTATGAGCCACTCAATTTTTATGAGCATCAGGACTTACTCTAGAAGGATGATGCTTACCTGCTTTGCAGGAATCTTGAAAGCTTATAATGAATTTAAGGTACCAAGGCACTATGATAATGGTGGCAATATTACTAGATCGACTGTGCCAGCCATGCCTAACTTTAATTAGCTGTATTGTGAATCTGCTGATGTGGCAAAATGTTAAACTGAGGCAAAATCCAAATCTCAGGAAATGTCTCTGAATATTCTAACGCTCATCTAAAATACTGCCTCCTGATGTCCTAGGTTACAGGAGCTTATGTCACTAATTAGTCAATGAGTCTGCAGCACCAAGGATGACGTGGATGAGGCTAGAGTATAGCAATTACAGTTTAAGAGATTTTGTAAAGAATTCAGTGAGAATGGACAGTTGGGCATGTATACAGAGGATTTAATAAAGATCTAATAATGATTCCTTCTGTTTGTTCACACAGGTCTGTTGTCTAGCAAGTTACTCCGAGGAGGAGACTCAGGCTGCAGGATTACTGTAAGAACTGTGTTTGGTAAATCATGTCTTTTCTGTGACCAAATCATTGGTACAAAACAAATCTTTTGGAGAAGGCAAATTTGCTTGTTTTGTGCACACCTCATGTGCACACGCCTGCACCTTTACATGCTGCAGAATTCGTCCTTTGAGTAGAGTAGGTATTTGCCATATATCCCATGAATTGCTTTGATGCTTTCTTTGTAGAAAGTTAAAATAATGGGTCAGCTAATTGAGCTTGAAAAACAGTTTAATCCTATTACAGCACATAAGGCATCGTCTTTTTTGTTTTTCTTTCAGTAATGCTGGTTCATGCACTATTCACAGATGTTAAGAAACACGTTTGTAAGCAGTCTGATCTAAAAGAAGCGTGGAGCCACAACAGATAAATGAGTATTAGTTTTGCGGTCTCCATCATTGGAACTTTCAATTCACTTCATCTGTGCCTTGTTTTATTACCATTTTTACAAACCTTAGCACAGGTGAGGATAGTTTGCTGAAATGTTTGGGTATGATTTTTCCTTATACACATAACCTGTAGCAAAGATCTGGACTAGAAGACGCATGTACCAGCAAAACAATGCATTTGTTTCTCTGTGTGAGACAATGCATTCAGAGAGAAAACAGCAGCCCCCTTGTTCCATCAAAAAGGAAACATGTAAAGGTCAGATTTGGCTCATGGGGCCTCATTAATAAAGCTGACCTTTCAATAAATGTTTGAGTACAAGGAGAATTCTTGGTCTGAGAAGCCCTCTGCCTTTAGGGTTATGTCCTTGCAGTACTGCTTGATGCCTGTGGCAAAACAAGTTTGTGAGTTCATTATTCCAGGGAGTCCACAGTAAAACTCTCTTTAGTACCCACGACTGTTTCATGCTTGCTGTGGGAACTCTGGAGTTGGCTGCTTTCCAGTACTCCACTTGTGTTCAGTATGACCTTCAAAAGAGAAACGGTCAAAGTTAGATTGTTCCATTGTACAAAGCCCATTCCTGTGGCATGAGAGTCTGTATGCCTCGGGATGGTCAGCCGCTTCACTGACCTCACTTCCTCCACCTTCCTAATAGCTTTATAAGCATAACCCAACAATGAGGACAGTCTGTGACAGGACAGTGAAATCTTGCTGTTTTAATCACCACCACATTCCATAGTACTCTCCTGAAACAGGGGCATGCAGATAATGGATATTTTATTTCAGTACTTTGTGCACATTGAGCAATATATTTCCCTACTTATATGTCAGAGCTTGAAAGGACTATCCATTTTTAATGAGCTATACCATGCATAGATAATGTAGAAACTTAATTTTAGATACAGGTTTTGCTTTTATGCATTAGAGGACCATGTAAATTGCTGCTGTGAGTTAGGATGACACAAGAAGTGTGTTGTTCAGTGGTGGCTCAAAGACTCAGGTGCAGATAAAGGTGGTCTCCCTGATGCCTGAATCCCAGACAATAGATACCGTCAAGTATGAGCTGCTACATACATAATGTAACAGTCTGTTCCAGTTGGCTCATTCCAGAGCCTCTTAAAGGCTCAATTCCCTGCAGGCAGGGATTAAAAATAAATAATCTGAAAGTGGTACTAGCTCAGCTGATAAACAAAGGAGCAGGGTACTCAAGTTGAGCTGGAGAGCCATACTGTTGCATTTATAACAGTATCCAGTATCTAGATAGCTTGTTCTAGCCCAGCTGTGGGTGCCTGGCACTACCTGCTGAGGATTGGGTTCTAAAGATCCTACACAAAGGTGAACTCTACAGTACAGCTGCTGTATTGAAATGGGGTGTTCTATAGCTAGGAATCCAATCTATTTGGCCAAGTCTTAAAGTCAGCTGATCTTAATGTTCTGGCCTAAGGGTCCCAAGGAGTAATTCCATTTCACTTAAGACCAGCGATCCAAGTACTTAGCAGCCTGCATGATAATTTGTCTGCTGTGGTCACATTAGTGTCAGTGCATCCCAGAATGTTCTAGGGTACAAATATAAGAGGTCAAGCTCTCAGTCGTCAACCAGACAGAAATGCAATAAGAGGATTTTTTCCCAGATTAATTTTCTGTTGTTTCACACTTCTTTACTTGTTTTGCTCACTGCAAAACTACAATTCTCCTTCCATGCTCTGAATTGCTAGTTTGGGGTTCAGTGTAGACTTTTCTTTGTTTCTCATAATTCTGTCTTGGTTTTATTTCTTGTATTATTTTTCAGCAGTCAAGGAGAATTGTAAAGTACAACATTTATGCTGATTGCAAGTGGCAGGGCAATACCACCAAGGCCTTTGTGCCCCAGGAAATCACTGGGGCCATTTATGGTTGGCAAACCTATTCATCTAGAAGCACTTGTTTGTGGTGTTCTCCTTCCCCTGGCAGTTGTTTATTCATGCATCAACAATGAGGAGCAATTGAAGGTGAGCTTGCTATTGCACTTGTAGCATATTAAAATTAAAGAGCTGTGCTTCCAGGAATCGCACTCTCCTTTCTCAAACCAAAAAGAAAAGAAAAACCTGAGCAAAGTGCAGCAGGAGATATGATATGAAGCCCATTCAACTTATGTAATTAAATACATTCACAAGATCAAAGGGCACTTGGGTAAATTAAAAGAAAAGCCTACATGGAATGGATCCATCTCTTGAGCAGCTTCATATGGATTAGAATGACATGAAGTCTTATCAATCAAAACAAAGATGAATATGTCTGGGAATGAACCATTGGTCAGAGTGCACTTCTGGTTTGAATTCAACAAAGGGTAAAAAATGTGATACAGACTTACATCAGTGAAATGGGGGGTAGCTTTCTTAGACCCTAATGAAAATGACTGTCAAAGTCATTGAGAGTCTTTCCAGTAGCATTAAGTGATGCGGAATGGGGGTGATGTTGTGTCCACAAGATGTGTGTCACCATCTTAGCCAGACAGGAAGACCACAAAATGTTTGTGGTACAGTGCAGCAGGGAGGCAGGACATGGAAGTGAAAGTTGTGGGAACATGAGCGACTACAGGCAGTGGTGAATCAGAAACTTTCAGCAGAATTGAAACTAATCAAGGCAAGCAGAGAGAGTGAAACATGCAGAAAAGGACAGCACATGCCTGGAAGCATTATAGTAAAGACACTGAGACAAACTCAAGCCTGAAATAAGTGGGAGTGACTCACATGTTCTTCAGTGGGAGGTGAAGCTGTTCAGACTTGTGCAGAAGTTGGTCCAGTTTAGCATGAATTATTTTCCAGGGCATGGGCGAGAGCATCTCTACTTGCCCAAGGAGTATTTTTCATTACAAGAAGCCTTTTGTTACAATTCTTGAGATTTCCCACAGTGCCAGCTGAGTTCAAGGCAATTCAGCATCTGTAAGGCACTGGTCTTGAGTGTCAAGGAGATAAGGCTCTTAGGCCAATAAGCAGCGTTTAGAGGAATAACATGTACTTGACTTTGTTATCGTAAATTATCCTATATCCTTCCTACAACACAAGTTGCCAGGCCATCCAGATACATCTGCAGGGTAAACACATGTCCATAATAATTGAGTGCTTGTGCCCTGCTTTGTTAAGCACTCTACTAGTTCAAAAGTCAGTAGGGGTAAGTAATAGATCCTGGAGCCAAGTGAAATTATTGTATACTCAGTTACATTTCAACGTCTGCATTGCTCTTCCAGTTCACAGCTCTTTTATGGCACTGTTGATGATACCTGGGCACTAGGAGCAAAGCAACAGATCTAAAGTACGTGCGCTAAGCTCTTTCTGTGGCAATTAATCACGGCACTGAATTACATGGGATCCTTGAAAACCTTATCTTCAGAACTGTGAGGCTTCGGAGACCCTGAGCACTCACAACCTTGCTCCTTTGCCCTGTTCTGCAATCTCCACATATTTTATCTCTTTTGCCTTCTTAAAGCGGGTATAGTAAAATACATGTGTGCAGTGGTGCCAGTGGTACAGCCTCTGGTGCCACACAAAAGGAACATCTGTCTCAATTGTAGTATGAGTAGTCTCAGTGTTTAAATGGCAGGTCTGTGCTGAATATCAGTCTTTGTTAGTAATGACCAGAGATTCCCATGCAAGGAGTGGGAATGTTAAGATTGGCAAAACTTTATGAACTTGAGATGATGAGTTGATTACTAGGGCTTAAAGCTAACTTTAGGCTAATTAATTCTCAACATTTGGCTAGGCCTTTACCAGTATCAGAGGAAGCTGCATTTCATACCAACATCTGTAAACTTCAAAGCCTATAGACCAGTGTTACTAGTTCTAATGAGTAAGGGGTCACTTCATCACTGAAAAATGCTTCAGAGCCTGCAAGCAACTGCACTGCTGTGGTACTCCCTCTGGAAGTCAGTGCAGAAGCGCTGCAGAAGCATAACACGCAAATGCAGTATTTCCATGTGATGACAGGACATCTTATTGCAATTACTTTGGAGGGACTAAGAGGGATTTGGGAGGCTCCAAGCAGTCTGGAAAGGGATGGAGAGAATAGGGTGTGGAGATCTGTTAACACTTTCCTCAGTGTTTGGTGCATGACCATGACAGCATGATTTATTGTACCTAAACCTAAGTGGAGGTTATAGGATCTCAGAGCCTTAGATTCCAGGACAGCAACATATGGGGCTAGAAAGAGTCACAGGTAGATCCAGATCAACAGAAGACATCCACATTGCTTGAGCCCACACATTGTTCCACCTTCAAATTTTGAAAAAAAGGCCTGGTTTAAATTGCTAGGCCATTTTTCCACCAACTTTGCTGTTTCTTAGAATAGCCATAGTTTTTTTACTCAGCTGGCTGCTCATGGCTTAAATATCATTTATGCTTATTTCTTTCTTTTATGACTGTAAGAATAACTCAATCTTCTCCATTAGACAATTCTTGGATATTAATTGCAGGTTTATTAGCTTGCTCAGAAGTGTTCATTTTTTGCACAGCTGAGCTGTGTATCTCAGGAGAAGATAAATAAATGTTCTTGTCCTAGGAAATGTCAGTGACAAACTTTCAGGCTTAGCAACCAATTTACATTGGTTCTTTTCAGAGGAGGAAAGGCAGGACATTTGGCTTTGGTTAAGGAAAATCCTTTCTAGCATCACTGGAGGTGGGCAAAAGAGCAGTTTGATGTGAGAGCCACAGGGCCTGTCTTTGAAAGATATCAAAATGAGCTTGACATGGCTGAGCATTTCATGAACAGAGCTGCAAGAGAGGAGAGCGTCTGATGGAATTAGTTGCCTGTAATTTTTTTGAGGTGATGGCTGAGTGTGAATGGCTGCAGCAGAGCAGAGCTCAGAAAAGTGGGAACAGGTTTTGTTTTTTTCACCAAAAAATGTGACTGGTAAAGCATCTCAAAAAACCTAAAAATATAAAAAGCCACATGCAGAGGCTGTCTTAAGACATTGATGCCTCCCAAAAACCTTCAGCTGCTAAGAAAACATATTATAGAAAGTTCAGGTGGCTGTGCCAATAATGACACAGATACATTGTCCGAGACTTCCAATTCCCCCTTTTTAGTAGCTTGTAAATGTCAAATTTGAACTCTTCGTACAAAAGTATCTTTTCCTCTGTGTCAGGCTCAAGTTGAACTTGGTTTTGCTGTGTTTTTTTTAGCTTTCCACTAAAGCTTTTCAGCTCTTCCTCGCAACAAAGTGTGTCCCATGTTACAGGATTTTTTTATAGATTGGTTAAGTTTTATTGACTTGCTGTTTAGGAAGGCAGTTACCACAGATATGTGGCTTGCCAATTCTGTGAAAATAGCGTGAATTTTGTCATAAAACCTCAGAAAACCTGTAACACCATCTGCCAAGGAGAGACTTGTTAGAGTTTGTCAGCTAAAGTCAGGAAAGGGTATGTCAGCACTGAGCATGTTCTGGCACAGGCCCACCTCTGAGCAGACCATCACGGCAATTCTTCCTCCTACTGATGGGCAAAAGCAGTGAGTTATAAAGTGCAGGGGAACACCATTTCCTGTCCTTTCACTGATTCCCTGTCTGCTACACTGGCTGCAGGAAGTTAAAAGAGAAAGCAGACTGATCTTAGTTGGGAGGTCGAAATAAGGAGGGAAGGAGACTTAATCAGAGAAGTAGGTAAGGATGTGGCACCCAAAGATGGGTGCAGAACTGGGATTTAGGTCCAGTACTGGTTTTCCGGGAAGGGTAAAATCTGGGACTGGGGCAGAGAAAGGCAGGAGAGGAATTAGGTGGAGGAGAACCAAGGGAAGGAGCATCTAAACAACCATTAAAATGCTCTCCCCACAGAACTGTGTGTTCCTCAATCTTGGTGCTGCTGTGCCATCAGGAAGGACCTGTGAAGCCCACAGTGGTGGGTAACTCCCTCTCCTGCTGAAGGCTCTGCCAGAAGGCGATGCATAGCAGTCTTCCAGTGCTGCAGTTGCTGCTACTGAAAGCTTTTTCTGGGAAACCATTGAGCATTGTGCCTCTGAGTGCTCACAACTGCCTTGATTCACTGACGCTGGGTAGGTACTTGGATATGTGTTGTCCTGGATACAGTTCAAGATTTAGACCGTGTGTGATGAAACAGGGCTTGGATGACTCACTGAGTGAAAACTGCAAGACTGCTTGAGCACTGAGTGGGGAATGGCCTGATCCGGCAGTGACAGGCAGCTTTGGAGCCAAGCTGAGGCTGCATGGACATTTTCTAACTGGCTGCTGCTGCACAGGCTGCTCTTGGGTATTTGATGTTCATGAAAGGCAGCAAGTAGCTAGGCAAGGCAGTCAGAAAGGCAAGGCAGTCTGACTCTAATAGAGGAGGGAGGAGACAGACCTAGAAGATCAGCATGAATGAAACTGAGAGGTTTCATGGAGCCTGAGTCTGACAAGATAAACAGATAGAGATTGGAAGCTAAAAATTGGAGATTGACTGTGAGGGCCAGGAAGCAGCAGGGTATCTTAGTTGTGAGCACCAGGAAAAAAAAAAAACAGCAAAGAAATGAGAAACGCAGTGTTAAGAGCAGAAAAGCAGGCAGCGAGTAACATGTAGAAAATTGAGGAGAAAACAGAGTATCTACTCGTTGCTATTGGGGACCGTTTTTCCTGAAGACAGAAAAAAGGCTAGGGCCCAATGGAAAAAATAGTGTGTAATAGTTCGTAATACAAAGAAGGCTGAACTAAACTTGTGCAAGCGGCTCTTCATCTGCGGAGGTGGGAGAGGATGCTGAAAAGTGAAATTAAAGTCAGAGGAGTGGCTTGGTATTTTTTGTTCGTTCTGAGGGTTTTTTTGTTTTCAACAAGAAGGGTAAGTAATTACTGCAACAATGTAATAGGGTACATAATGAATGACTAATGAATTATCTTCCCCTTGGAACCTCCAAGTCTGCTAGGAAGACAAATCTAACCAAGACGTAATCCAGTTTACCCAGAATTTATTGCTGGTGCAGGAAATTGTTATGGGGGACATTGTGGCCCATGTAAGAGGGGCATTCATGCAATTTTTCCTAGATGTGAAGTCTCTGATCCTTAAATTTTGGCATTTCTACATGCGGTGTGCTTGACCACAACTTTAATGCTGTTCCTTTTACAGTCAGGTTTGCATGTGCATGTGGAGCTGCAGAAAGGAGCAGAAAAGGTTTTACTTGAGTTGGTCCACCTCTCTTATGAAGAAAGGCTGAAGGATTTGGGTCTCTTCAGTCTGGAAAAGAGACGGCTGAGGGGTGACCTTATTAATGCTTACAAATACTTAAAGAGTGGGTGTCAGGAGGATGGGGCCAGGCTCTTTTCAGTGGTGCCCAGTGACAGGACAAGAGGTAATGGGCACAAACTTGAGCATAGGAAGTTCCATCTCAACATGAGGAGGAACTTCTTTACTGTGAGGGTGGCAGGGCACTGGAACAGGCTGCCCAGAGAGGTGGTGGAGTCTTCGTCTCTGGAGACATTCAAAACCCGCCTGGACGCGTTCCTGTGCAACCTGCTCTAAGGTGACCCTGCTCTGGCAGGGGGGGTTGGACTAGATGATCTCCAGAGGTCCCTTCCAACCCTATGATTCTGTGATTCTGTGGTGGCAGCTGAATCAGTTGTATTGGCTCGTATCTGCTGCACAGGTGTGGCCTTGGCAGTGTGAGCGTTGTAGGAAAAGCCAGAGGAGGGGTCATTTGGGTAGGGCTCAAATCGCTCCTGAAGTTCCAAGATCAACAGGGACCAGATTATGCTAGAGGATGCTTTAGGCTCTGTGCCTGCTTGGTCCCATTTCTGCCTTCCCTGTGTGAACTGGCTGCTAAGAGGAAGCTGATCCTGACCTTCAGGCATATGCTCGTCCCTCGTGACAAGGAAGTTCTCCTGCAGCTCATACATAGGCAGAAATGATGTGACAAAAGGAACAGGGAGCAGAGTTGGAAGGGCTGGTGGAATAGAAGGAAATCTCATTTTTTCTTCCAAACAGTGAGCATTACGTTGGAGCCTTGAAATATGCCTGAATCAAGGAAATAATTTAAAAATAATTTGGGAAACCACTGGAAAATCTACTGCAGAGGAAGTGGCTGGCCCGTGGGCTCTGAGCGGTGGTGTCACACCAGGCATTTACAAGTCTTTCACCACACTGTACACTGTCTCTACACAGATCTTTTTGTGCAGGCAAATGCAGGGCTCGTGCACAGGTTGGGGGGCAGCTGCAGAGCTTGCAGGCAGTCTGCCAATTGCCATCTGAGCCTGTACCATTTACATTGCTGGCTGCTGAGAGCTCAGCACTCCTTGAGGTGGTTGCAAGCCCTTCTGTGTCTGGGTGGCAGTGTTCTGCTGTTGGCTGTCATGGCGTAGTTAAAGATATGGAAAATAAGAACAGAATCTGGCCTATAATGTCTTGTCAATGCTAAACTAAACTACCTTGAAGATTGAGCTTATTATCGCTGTGATCTTGTACCAAGTGGGTCATCCCTGCCCTAGCGTGGATTTCTAACCTGCTCTGCCTGAGTCAATGGTGGGAGGAAGATTTCTTTATTTATAAAAACTGCAAATGCATTTGGCAGCAGGATATCCATTCTCCTCACTTTCCTCCTACCCCGTCCAATTCTCTTTCCCCCTCCCTCCCACCCATCCTGCTTGGGAGCAAGCTGCTCCTAGGAGGGGACAACCCCTCCCCACCCCCAGCAGATGTTCCTGGGGGGATCAGGTAGTTCCTGCCCTGGGGCTGCCAGGAGCCAGAGGCCCAGGGTGCAGGCAGGTGACCTGGTGCCTGCAGGCCAGCTCCCTGCTGGCCTCTGCCGTCATCCCTCCTGCTGTGGCTGGAGAAGCAGGGAAGAGGGAGTGCAGATGGGAGAAGGTGCATGCCTTGCAGTCTACAGTGTTGTCTGGGGCTTTGCTACAAAAATCAGAGCCTGCTAGCATTTTGGAAAGAAGTGGGAAGTCCACAGCTCAGGCTGTGTCTTGGGTGGGGACCCTGAGGGGTGGGAAACAGGCCAATGGGTTGAGGCCAGATTTTGTGGACTCTGCTCTCGTCTGACATGGAGGGCTCTGCTCCTCCCAGCTCTTGTAGCCACTGTATGCCACTCCCTTGCTGCAGCCACCATAAACAGGAGTGGTTTTGTGTAAAATCCAGTAAAATCTAGTTTGTATTTTAAGACATCTCTTCTGAACTTCCATGAAAAGATGTCCTGATTTCTGCAAAAGCTGGGTGGATATTCTGCACAGGCCTGCTTGCCCATGGCTTGTTCACTGATTTCATCAGGTATTGGCGAGACCCTTAGCTGGTGCAAAACTGCACTGTTGTCTGTAACGAAGTCACACCAATAAAAATCTGAGGGATGTCAATACAGTATGAAAATCCCACCATCCTGCTTTAGGATGTGCCATCATTTGGGCTGGGTTTTAGGGTGAAATTTTAGAATCAGAATAGCTGAAGAGGTACACAGAGAAGGAAGGGAGCAGTGTGGAACTGTGACTGAAGGCCTGTCAAAATAAGAATCTCAAACACAGGTCCTCCTATTTTTCTCTGAGTTCAAGGCACTGGGAAGTCAGATTCTCTTTTGTTTCTTTTCATTGGCAGTTTTCTGAAGAGATATACAGTGATAAGCAGCTGAGAAATGGCAGGCTGTCATTTGAGAAAATCTCTCTCCCTTTCAGCTATTTTGGATTCCAGATATTTCCATCTATGTGCACACATGAAAAAGTTTCTGTCCTAAGGAATTGGATGAGGTTGCCAAGTCCAGCCAGCGCTCTGAATTCATATTCCTCCATATCTTGGAGGGTTCTCTTCATGACACATGCATTCAAAGCCAACCAAACACACAAACCTTTTGCAGAACACATAAAAACTGTCTTATAATAATCATTTCTTTGTGCTCTGTCTCCAGCACCACAAAAATCTTATCCCTTTTAAGTATGGGCAAGGTGTTAATATTCTTGGCTGTCTGGAAACCTAACAAATACCTTTGACATCTAGCTTGGCTGTGTTTCTTGTTGGATCTGCCAAGCATTCTTTAGATGTCAAGGTCTGGGATTTATATGCTGGGAAGCGCATGGTATTTTGAGGGCGTAGAGTTAACCAGTTTTGCACAAAATGCACTAGTTACGTAAAAGTCATATTTTAATATTAAATCAGTGCCTTATGGAAAATCCTAAGTACAGAAACAGGAACCAAAGCTCTCTGTTTATGCATAGTGCAGATGTAGTCCTAGGACTGGCTTTGCAGGCTTCTCCACCCTCATATGTTACTGTGCTTCAACTGTGACCTGAAGGGTTCATCTGAGAGGTAAAGGGCTAATTGGATTTCCATGTCCACTCTCCTAACAGGAGTTTCATCTGGGGCAGAGTCTGTTTTGTTTTCCACTTTGGATGTCTGTGTGAAGATCTCATTTCCAAAAGCCTAAGTAGCCGGATAACACTAGGCATTCTGCAATGTAGACTAGTGGATTTCTCCCTGGCTGAAGTTCTTTGATTTGTGTTTCTAATCAGAGAAGAAGAGAGCTTTACTTGAGGTGGACATCCGTCTCTTCACTTGGACCACCCATTCATTTCACTGCTACTGTTGCTAGCCTTGAAGTTTCAAATCCCCCAAACTAGATCCTCCTGAAAAGGAGATAGACTTGAATTTCATGAGACTGAAGAAAAAAGGCAGGTGAACTTTTTATATTTGCCTTTCATATTTTCAGCTTTCAGAGATCTTGGATGCATTCTAAAGTGTTTTTCAACAGCTAAAAAAGAAAACAAACTTACTTTTTCTCTGGTGGGTAGAACAGCATGACCTGTAAAGAGATCTGATATTCTTACGTAATCGTTTGACTCCAGTAGCAGGGTCTTCATAAAAAATGTCAAATGTCTTACAATTCCTGATAAAAGTGTAAGTGCTACCAACACAGCTACTCTATCAGCTCTGTCAGGAAAAGATGGCTGTGTGATACAATGCCTGTAATCTTTATTGGCTGGAGCACGAGCCAGAGTTCACTTGTGCACAGCAGCCTCTTCCTGTATCAGTGTCCTCACCAGGAGAGAGCTGCTGTTGTTCTTCTTTTTAATTAATATAACTTCTCCCCTAGTCCTTCAGCTCTTGCCCAAAAGTGTGATGTTATTAACTCTTTAAAATTAGACAACTGGAAAACTGAATTATGATAATATATTCAATAAATGATATTTTGTTGGAAAGCATAACAGGCCTTGCAGAGACCAGTTGCTTCCTGTTCATCTCCTGTAAACACCTGGTGGCATATCTTGGGAACAGGCTGCCCGTGGGTGAGTAAAGCCCGTGCAGCTGCCGATGCTGCAGCTAGGGTCTGTGGGTGGCATGACGTTAGTGGCTCTTAGAAATGCTGTTATTTCCAAAAACGCTTCATTTGGAGCTATGCTGGCTTTCAGAGCCTTTGCAACCTCTTTCACTGCAGAGAGGAAGGGAATCATCCCTGAAGCTGGCATATTTTCATGTGTTTGCTGTGTGGATCACAGGACTTGTGAAAGTGTGTGTTTAGACAGTGGCAGATTATCTCAACCCCCAAATCAGTCTCTGCCTTGTTAGAAGAGGAGCTGTTAAAATCTACTGTGCTAATAAGTTTCTAAATATTGCTTTGAATTGGCTTGCTCTGACTCTGCAGGCTCCCAGCTCTGCTGGGGGGTCCTGTGTGCGAGGAGCAAATCAAACCCACACAGCAGCTGGTCTTTACTGGCAACTTCCAGTGAGGCCAGCAGGGACGTGGCCTGCAGTGAGATAGTTATGGCATAGTATATTTATTGGAAATGTATGTTTTCAAGCAATTACTGTCTGCCTACCTTTTAAAGCAAACTATCTCCATTCCTTCCAGTCCTGACAGATAGATAAAGGTGCTACAATGAAGAAAGAAATTGAGCCTTTTAAATTTGTTTTTTTTTCATTTTAGAATTAAATTTTAATTTTAAAATTAAAAAAATAATTGTCTCTGAGATCTGATAGCAAGCAGCAAACAAACAGCCTTTTTGTAACTGTTATAGATACTGAAAAATATAAATACCTTAAAGACATGGCTCATGGTGGACCACAGAGGCTCTTAAATACGGTGGTCTTATCTGTTGCCATTATGTGCACAACTAAAGTATATTTGTCACATTTTTATTTTAGTTAATAGAGAGTAAGAAATTTCCAAGCAATAGCCATGGAATGGAAACTGAAGTTATCATTCTTGCCACTGGCTTTTCTGAACTGTAGCAAGGATCTGATTGGAGGCTTTGTTGATATTTAGAGTGTAAGAATACATTGAATGAATATGCCTTTACAGTGAAAAGCAGATATGGGTTATTACTAGGTATGTTCCATAATGGAAAGTCTGAATTTTTAGGTGGACACGGATCCACCCTGAACATGTCCTTATTTATTTGTAAAATTGTTTCCTGTTTTTTCTTATCACAAGCTTTCAGCTGTGAATTAAAATGAAGCCGCAGGCTATGACGTTACCGTCTCTAGACTAAGGAATGTGAAGAGGCCTTTTCATCAACGTTTTGAAGGAGTTGGATAACTATCCAGGGGCATATGGCAGAGAAGACTTCTACAGCTTCCTTCCGTAACTCAATTGTTAAGTTCAACTCCATTGAGGCATAGAGAATAAGAGCAACAACAAACCTGATCTATTTTACAGTGATTTTTAGTCTGGTTTCAGATGGAATTACACATCTGTGTCCTCCTCTTCCCAATATCTTTTGGAGCTGCTCACCAAAGTCAACAACATTTGCCTGAAAAGGACAATTTTCAATAATAATTAAGTTGTCACCAGTTTCCTAAAAATAGGAGGTCAGGGAGAGTGGAGTTGGATTTGAACTTTTGCACTTTTGCCTCTAATAAATCTTTTGATCCTTTCACCCATTCCTCCTGTATAGGTTCTCCGAAGTTTTTTTTTTGTTAAGGATTTAGGAAGAATAAATGACATGGAATTCATCTGTTCTACTTGGAGATGAAAGTAACTCTTTATTTGCTTTAACTTATCAACAGGTGACTCTTTAGTTTGTGGGTGTCAAAAGTGAAGTGAATTAAGTGTATGTACTTTTTTTTCTTTAAGGCTGGAAGGCACCACCATAACTATCTAGTATGATTTCCATGGCATAGGTCATCAAAGCTCAATGAGTAATTTCTTCATCTAGCTAGAAGTTACTGTTGAAGCCACAGGACCACTTTCAGAAATGCGTTTTATTCTGGTATTTGACAGAGAGTTCATGACATCTTAGTACATTCAAAGTGAATGGTTATGATAATTAATTACTCACATGGGTGGAAAAATTTTCACTTTATTTGTTGTGAATTTGTCTGCCATTATCTTCAGCAGATAGATCTTGTGTTTCCCTGATGGATTCAAGTCTGAAATGTATTCTGTATTCAGTGCGTACAAAACTGATTAGATAATATCTTGACCGCTGCTTGATAAATTAGAATGAATATCTTGTTTTGGTAAATGCCACGCTTTTTGGTTCTAAAATAATTTTGTATTTCTTTCTGATCATTTCCGTGTATTCAACTTTTTTTTTCTGGAGAGTTGCCCTCAAAAGCAGGTGTAGCATTCCAGCAGCATTCACAGTAATGACAGAAGTAATGTCAGCCTTTTCTCCTGGAAAACAAAGGCGAGTAGAGAGGGAGTTGATCAAGATTCTTCCCTTGTCATAATGTCAAACTCAGTTATGAAGACTTTTGAACACGTAAAATTTTACATTACGTTTATTTCTTCTACCTAAAGTTATAAGGAAAACACTGATGGAATAGATCAGCACATCTCTATTGATTTCAGTGACCTTTATGTTAGTAGTGAGTTGGGTCTCCAGTGATAAAGTATTTAGGTCTATCTCAGGATAGAAAAGAACATGAGTACGATTCATAGGAAATCTTTCTGAATACAAAGAATTCCACACTTTTCAGTGTGCTGCTTCTTGGAATATGAAAAGCTTAGGCATCCTCCTCTACTCCTCTGACCCCAAAACAATCCATCAAAAAACCTGCAAATTTAAAAAAAAAGTTGTGAAATAAAAAAAGAAAAGAGGAGTTTGTGCCAACCAGATTCTTCAAGGGAATGAAGACCAAAGGCAAAGTGATTTTTCAGGTGGGATGCATGCACATAAATGAGATGCCTCTGAAAGAATCCAAACTTTTTGTCAAAATCAGCACATTGTTACAAGCCATTGAAGCTGGTTTAAAGCTTGCATCGAGAGCTGTTCACTGAGAGCATGACTCATTTTCTGCATACAGAATCATGGAGTGATTTATAGAGCCAGGGAGTGGGGGTGTTACTGGAGACCCTTAAGCAAGATGGAAGTGTAATTTACATGTTGGGTACAATTAATTGCAAGTGTAATTGCAGCTGAAATCTTTTACCAGGCCTGAGCAGGTCGCAAATACACAGTTTTTAGTTATGCTGCTGTGATGTGTCTGTCTCTATGGCCACTGCAATCAAATGATAGCTTTTTAAGAATGACAAATTCAACTGCCTTTAGGCAGCAATGTGGCCCCAGGTGTTCACCCTGTTCCAGGCAATATGTATGTCCTCAGCGTGTTCCATTTGTGTGCTGCTTTCTTGTAGCCAGCACAGAAGAGACATCCCATTTTTAAGTGAGTCTCTTGAAAACGTGCTGAAACGCTTCTCCAAAAGACCTTGCAACATGCGCAGTGCTGATTCTGATGGAAGGGGCCAGCAGTGCTTTTGGTGACCTGTGGAGCAATCACGGGGTCTGCAGCTTTGTAAGCCTCCAGCTCTTGCTGTTGGCTGATGAAATGACCCTTCCCTTGCACAGCTGCAGCACTGTCCTTGGCATGCTCCAAGCAGCCCTGGGTGCTCGTTGCTATGTGGGAATTCTGTGCAGAGTGCAATGTACCCATGTGGATTCATCTGGACAAAGAAATTTAGAAAAATTTTTCATCCTTTTAAGAATGCATCTGAATCTGGAACTTGTTTCCGTCTTAGCCACTTAAGGAACAACTGTTATGAGAAGGGCACTGTCCAGGCTGCTTTCGTGTGTCAAGCAGTTAAAGGTTTTAAGTCAATAAACATCAGCTACTGTAGAAGTGGCAAAGCATGTAAGAAAAATGGGTGAAATGAGATCAGAACTCTGAGGATGAACAGACCAGGATAGTCCTGAGTGCTGAAAGAGGAATAAATGAATTATTTCCATGTCTACCACGGTCAGACCCTCCAGACAGCTTGGCCTAGCAATGGTGAGAACTGCAAGCCATAGAAGATGGCAAAAGAGAGTCCGTGTTAGTTACATAATCTGTATTATCTCAGCGTGAGCTGTCATTTACCATGGGACTGAATTTTGTTTGAGATCTGAAGTCCAGATTGTAAACACTTACTCATTTGCATCACATTTCTGGATTGCATGGAGCATGTCAGAAAATAAAGTAGATTTGTGAGGCCGCTCTAGTGCAAAGGCAAACGACCAAGGCAAAGTGGGCTTGGGAGGGTTACTGTAGGTCTGATTCCTAAAGTAACAATGTTTTGCCCTGGATGGGTGCAGACCACCTATTACACAAGTCTTCCTCGGCAAATAGGCAAAACCACTACCTGAGTCTTGTCTTCACACACCCCTCCGCCTCCCTTTTTTTTTTCTTCTTTTTTCTCCAGAGGTCCAGGAAGATGTGCATCCTAAAAGGGCTAGCACCGAAATTAGAAGAGATACCACAGATTGTATTTTAGCTTCGCTGAAAACACACCCTGGTTGTACAGGGCAGACATCTAGTGTTGTGGGTTAGATTGTTTCATTAGCTGAAGGACCATGTTAGTAGAGCATGTCTGGGCTTGAGAGACATCAGGGAGTAAGAGATTTTTATTATTTTTTTTCCCCCTGTATGCTTTTATTAATATGACTCTAACGGTATCTCTGCTGAAACGAGAAATTTGTTCGTTCCCAGCCTCCCTGCTGGGACTACTTACATGTGTATTAGTTACTGTCGGTGATCGTTAGTGTATTATGAGCATCTGGCTGGTGGGGAGTGTTCTGTGGCCATAAAAAGTGCTGGCCAGAAGCAATACATCTCTCCTGACTCTGCTAGATTAGAATCTGAAGGGTGAAAAGCTGCGAAATGTATTTCCCATCCCCAAACCTAATAGTTGCTCAGAGCTAAATGTGATTTTTGGTGAAAGGCTTTGCAAACAGAACACAGATACCAAATAGTTCTGTGATGTATGTTTTTATTGTTGACTTGCACTGTGTTCATGAGAATAAAAAAAATGTAAGGCTTCCACTCAATCAGAAGCAGAATATACAAGTGTGCATGAACTTACCACTATTAACACAGGGGGAGGAGGGTGGTGGTGTTTTTTTTTTCTTTTAGGTCCCTGTGAGTCTCTCATTCTAAAATGAAACAAAAAATAGGTAAAGATCACAAAAAAATGACTGCATTTTTATGTTGTATTCCTTTGTCATTACATTTAACCCTTATTTTCCTTTCATATTGTACATTATAAAAACATAACTGCTGTGTATATAGATTTGTATTCTAAGTGAAAAGTGCACACTGAATTCTTCCACCTTGTAAAGATGTAGATCGCTTTCCCTGTTTTCACCATGGGCCTGATCCAAAGCTCAAGGAAGGAAACTGTCAACAGGCACTAGCGTGGGCCTGTGTGTCACAGACACTAGAATGCCTTTCTGTGCATGGTGGGAACATAGAATTTTCCATTCTATTATTTTCCTTTTTAAAAGGACATGCAGTGTGTACTGGGTTATTTTTTAAATTATTTATACAACTGTATCCTGACAAGCTACAACTTCCTCCAGTGTAAACATAGCTACTGTTTGTTTCTATAGTGTTTAGCTATGTTTATAAGGTTGGGAAAGAACCATAATATAGTGTGGTGTATGCTTTTCAAAAAATCCCCCGATTTATTTTCTGTAAAAACTTTTGGTCAGATTCTGATCTCAGTTATACCACTAAATCAGTGGAGCTGCCTCACATCCACCAGTGGGCCTGTGCTGAAAATAGTTCCCAGCAGCATCCATGCTGGGAGCAAGGCTGGGTAGGTACATGGTCTTGTACAGGGCTCTGCTAAGAAGGCCGTACTCTATCAGTGTATGCACATGTTTAAAAACACTTCTATCCAGCTCAGTATATTTTTCAGACATTCTTCTTATGTAAATTGCATAACTTGTCCCATGAAACTTATTTTAGGTAACCCATGGCTTTGGTTTTGTTCAACATTGTACCTCAACTCTGGATCTAACCATTCTTGCATCCTAAGAATCTCCTGAATTAGATCCAAACATTGTGAATTTAGGCCATTGTCATAGCAAAGTGTATTTTGAATAACCACATATATTTTCAAGTGAGTTACAGGCACTTGAGGGGAACGGTGCAATCACAAATCTTTACCGCTCCATATATTTCATCTTGAAATTCTGGCATCAGGCTCTTGTCATACATTGAAGGCCATTTTTCTGTTCTAGGCTTACATTTGCTGGAGATGATTGAGCCACTGTAATGCATTGATTTCTAAAGTGCTTTGTGATATCTTAAGTGTGAATGCAGGTAAAATCAAATTCTGGTCTGTCAGGTGCCTAAAAAAAGTTCATCTCTTGACTGAAAAAATCACTATGCTGTCACCTGATTTTGCGATGCTATTTTTCATGGGTAACACAAAGGCTCTAAATACACTTGGGGATTGGGAAAAACAGTCTTTGATTTTATAGGGCCTCTCCTTCCCATCAGCTATCCCACTTTTTGAACTTTCCTAATAGCCATTTTGGTTTTTTCCCCAAATAAAAGCCCTTTATAAGAAACTGGATTGCCTGCAAAATCAGAAGCCTCTGGATTTTTCCATGAAATCCAAATCTCAGTTTTGCTGCAAAGGATCCCAGGTGGGTTTGGGAACTGTTGGCTTACCCAGGACTAGAGCACTACATGGTGTTTTCTAGATAAGTAAGAATAGGTGTGCTGAGTACATCCTTGTGGAGCCACTGCTCATAGGGTCAAAAAAATGGCACATAACTTTTGACATGCAGATGATTCAATCTGTCTTGACAGGCTAGTGGGGGATTTTTCACCAGCCAGTGTTACTACTGCCTGTCACAATTTGCTTGTAAAATTTGCTTGTAAAATATACATTAACATTTTTCCACTAATATCAACAGTTTATAACAATAATCTGGATAAAAAAGTCATAACTTTTGAAGATGAGGTGAATACTCAGTTAACTGGAAATAAAGCTGCCTTCCAGGAGACAGGATTCCTGGAGAGGAAGTATGCAAGAAGCATCACCTGCTGTGTAAGTTTTGCTGTTTTTTTCTGATTTTGTTTTTGTTTCTGAGGATGAAGGTATTAAACAATACCTTCTAATTTGTTCTAGTTTGGAAGTTTTGGAAGGTTTGGAAGTTTTACATACACCCTGAAAGACAGGAAAGACACAAAGCATTGTGACCTCTGGCTAATTATAATAAAGATAAAAGTTGAGAGCAAGAGCCAAGGAAACTAGCCCACAATTAAGATTTAGTTATGCAATTCAACATTCCCCTCAGCCATCCACTAATTCTACTTTGTGATGAAATTTCTCACAGATGGCTTGGATTCTATAGGCATGGATGAACTGTTAATATCAGAATATTAGTAGACTTTTAAAACTTCTTCCTATCTTAGCTAGTGTGCTAATGAGGCAGCAATATTCCCTCAAACTACAGTCAGGGTTTGCAACAGTTTGACATGTTTACTCTCCTGCAAAAGTGACAGTTCAAGGAAGTAATGAAAACAGTTAAGCAAATGTTGCTCGTACAGCCTTGGAGAAAGAAGATTTCCCTTCGTATGCCTTCTGCAGAGGACTAAATAGTACTTTTGACTTTTTTTTTTCCCCCTCATATAGGAGTAAGCTTCAAAAAGCTTTAAAAAGTACCACAATGATAAGGGGGAAATGAAGTTTTGCAGAAAACTGCTGCTCTAGAATAGGGAGCAAGAATGTATGAAAAAGCAGTTCTGCTACTTTGGATTTCATGCAAGTCACTATTTATAGGATGATCAGTAAAGCTAGCTTCAGACTTCATTTATAAATAGATGAGCATACATTTCCCTTCTATGCCAGAATTTTCCAAACTGCAGTTTCAAGCTTCCCTTGTTGCTCTGATGAACATTGCTGGTGGTTTGTGAACACGTAGCTAGGCATTGGTAGGGGGTTGATAAAATTGTATTCAACAATAGATTCACCTTTCTAGTTAGTAAGTGCTGCACGTATAGTATATCTAATCCCATTTAGAGAGTGATGAGGGAATGTGGATTCTGTTTGCCTGGACACAGACAAAACGCTGATGACACTTTTGAAAATGAGACAGGGCTTCTAAGACACTCAAAAACTTTTTACTGCAGTTTGAAAGTCAGATTTTATGAAAGGATGGCTTATTGTGTGGAAATTTGAAGAAATCCTGCAGTCCATGCCATAAGCCTGTAAAATCTGCTGTACTTGTCTACTTTTGACTTTCTTTTTGCCAGATCCTTTCTAAGACATAATCACATCACTAGAAGTTCTTTGCTGTTGGAGCAGCCACATGCCCACCAGAGACTGATAGAGTTACACTTAAACTCATTATTCTTGGTCTTCATTGCAGAGAGTTCATAATTAAGAAGGCAATTGTTGTAGGCCATTTTTAGAATAAGCAGTCTTTCATGAAACCAGGTGAGAGATGAGGATCTCTGCTAAACGCTTAAATCTTCCCACAGAATTAAAAGTTTACAGCTTGCACTTGCAAACCTGCACCTGAGTAACAGCCCTGGTGTGATGTGTGTGCAGGATGTGACATGGAAGTTATGTGCGTAGGAGGTAGCAGCTTCAAGCTGAAGCTTTGAACATTAGAGCCGCCTATTTCTTCTGGCAAATAATTCTTGTTAATATGCCACTATACGAATAACTTCATCCATCTATATGGCACTAGCATTAAGTCAGCAAGTGCAGATGACTGCGCCTGGATGAGGTTTCACTGATGTCAGACATATCCCTGTCCAGGCAAACATGGTCTGCCTGCATAGAACTGAACAAGGAATTGCAGGCTCAACAATTAAAACTGAACATTATCTTAGCAAGGTAATCACTACTGAGAGCATTTAAAAATGCTTTAGCTTTTCTAACTTGTTTATGCTAGTGGGTTTTTGGAGTACGTGCTGATGTCTTAACCTGATATTTACCCAGCTTCAGCTTCCATAGGAAAAGCAAGCATATTGTCAGAAAAGCGAACAAAATCTGGGAGAGGAGCTAAGAATTTAATTTTATTTTTTTTTCCTTTTTGTACTGCATTTGGCAAAGATGACTAAGTTAGGTACACTGAAGTTCCCTTCAGTCTCTCTCCTGTATCTGCCCTAGAGATCTGTATTTTCTGACGCATTAGTAGAAGAGGCTACTTTGCTGTTGACTTCTTCAGCCATTTTTATCTTTCTATGTCTGTATTTCTACTTGTTACTTGGGGGTTGGTTTTTTCTTCAAATTACAAAATCTGAATTTGCATGTTAAAAATAGAGATTTTGTTAGCCCACCAAGTAGTTAATGGACTAGCTGTTCCAGTATAACCTATCCAAATACACATTACAATTTTGTGTTTTGTCCAATTACACAGACTGGCTAACGTGTATTTGTCTAATGCATCTAGAGGAAACAGAGGAGTAAAATTATGGTTAAGCACCAGAAAAGAGGAAAGAGAATAGAGAATAACATTTGGCAACATGAGCTTTTTAAAGAGAATCATGCATATTTTCCTAGGACAGATAAATGCTGAGGCTTTTGGTCAGCTTACCCTCCCCATTTCTCTTTTGGTACGTGTGAGGAAACCTTGCTGCACTAACACCTCTAATGCATGGGACTGATCCTCAAACTGCTGCACCACAAAGGATGTTTTGAAGGGGCGAGAAACTTCCACCTGCCTATCAAGTGTTCCTTACTAAATGTTGGGCTTCTTCAGGGGACGTTTAGTCAGCAGTCAGATGCGCATCTCCAACTTGTACGTGCAACCCTGCAACAGGGAGAAGTTTGCTAGCTGCGTGCTGGCAGCAGGGTAGCCTTGGGAGTGCGCTGCTCAGCCTGTGATGTGAGTGCTACCCTACTTTCCAGGGTGGTTTTGTGCAGCTGCCCTTGGGCCTCTGCTGCTGCAGCTGAGCTATTTATTGGTGTATGAGCTAGCCGGGATAAACCTACTTTGTGTCTGTCTGAACAGGTTAAGGCATACCTTTGACTGCAGTTGTAGACATTCTCTGTGGTAGGGTTTCTTCTGTATGGAGCCTGCAGGACATACAAGTAGGTCCCAAGACACTTATTCTATTTTTTAATGTACTGACTGGAACGCAATGGAAATGTCTGCAAGAGATGTCGTGGTACGCTGGCCCTGTGCCTCTACCAGTTCTCACTAATGCTTCCTGTCCCTCCACAGTGCTGCAGGCCCAGCACCAGGACTCCTGCCAGGTCTCCTCCCGGATACTGAAGATTGCTGTGATGTTGGCACGGAGAGCACGAAGCCTATCTTTTCTTCATACTGCCAGTATTTCCACTGCTGACTCTGGCGACATGGGAAGGAAACAGCAACTGGCTAAGGCCAAGGGAAGGGCTTTTATAAGTGCCCTATGCTTTAGTCATTTTCCAGGGCTTGGTATGTTGGGCAGATAGAGAAGCTCATGGGAGCCAATGGCAGAGAAAATGGCTAAAAACACATACTGTGGGGATGGGGTAGGCAGAAAGTAGCAGAGGTGTTTGGGAAGCACTGAGGTTAATAGAAAGAAATAGGACCTTTTCAGCAAGAGAGTATTCCTTGACCTCTCTACCTGAAAGTAGAGCTGCCAAGGGTGTCCGTGTTCCTGCTGTCTCTGTCTTTCTGTACCAGTAGAGACCCTGCCTCTGTCACGCATGCCATTCTTACCCTGCAGTTAGGTTACCTGGAAGTACTGTGCATGGAGATACCCTGGAAGCGTGTTTGTTTCGTGATGCAGAATTCTGGGTTTGTCAGCTTCATGGGCTTGTAGAGAGAAGGGGAACCAGAGAGTAAGGATCTAACAGGTTTCTGTTTGCAATGACTGTTGGGAAACAGAAATACACTTGTAAATAGATCACAGGGAATGCATTGCTACAAGGTGTTATTGAAGGTAAGGGTGTAGCAGCTGGGTGTTCCTAACATGAGAAGAAACAGAGTTATGTGAAGAAGAATTGTTTGTGGTAGAGAAGCTGTCGTGCTTCCAGACAAGCTGGGCACATAGTGAGGAAGCTAAGAATTTTTCCTTCAGGCAGATTATTGTCCATCTTTGATTTTCCTCTCAAGATCTTGGCCAAGTCTGCTATGAGACAAAGCACTAGTCTAGATTTGTGTCTTTGAGCCTCACTGTATGTTTAAAACTAGGCGTTATGGGTGGAGGAAAGGGGTGTGTGTGTGTGTGGTGGGAGGAACATGTCTTCCATCTCAGTCTTCCTGTGAACCTGTGTAACTGGAACTTTCTGATAACATAATGCTTTTTCAGCTTAATGGTATAGTAGGAACTTTTTTATTGCAGTATTAATCTCTTTGTGTGCATTTCTTCTGTCTTTTTGGAAATTGTCACCATCCTTAAATAGAATGTTTCTAGTTTTAGTATTGCCTTAACAATTGTGACTCTTAATATCTAATCTAGATCTTCAGCTTTTGTTTCTGTTTGGAAATACCTTCTTGCAATTTCAGTTCACACAAAGATGACTGAAATGCCCTAGATCCTGAAAGGGTAAAAGTCTACACTAAATTCTTTCATTTTGTTTTGAACAATGCGCTAGGTTATTTAAGCTATAATTTATTTTAAATTGATCTTTCAGAGATTTTGGAATGCGTTTACCTTTACACACCTACATAGTGTTTTCCTCTTGGTGAAGGTGTTAATATGCATATGGTTATATTTGTGCAGGATGAGGACCAGGCAATATTATTGAGCACAGTGGCTTAGTAGATTTTCAAAAGAAAAAGAGATCAAATATTTCTTCAATTTTAAGAAACCCATGGCTGCATGGACAAAATGTATGAGAGAAAATGAAACCAACCAACTCAGGCTCCCAAGCCAAAGCTAACTACAAAGTAACAGGCAGAAGGGGAGTGACTTCCCCCAGCATTGCTTTGCTGACCCTTTCCACTTATCTAACAGCAGTTTCTATTATGGCCATTCATTCTCATCCTTTCCATTTGATTAAAGGAGTGGGAATGTGGCCACCAGTGTAAACAACTGGTTTGTCTAACTGGGTTTACTTGCTGGTATTAGGAAGTGCTGGTATTTTAACTTGTAAGCCTTCCCACCTTAATTGTCACAAAGTTACAGGATTTGGCTTTCTAACCCTGCAAGCCGAAGGTTCATGCTGTGAATAATAACAAATATTTGCAGTCATTTTTAAAATGAAAATGGCATCCTCTCTGTCAAACCTGGAGAAGATGCTGGTTTCAACCACCAGTGACAAAACATTTGTACCTGCCACATTCTTTACAAAATGTGGGCTTTTTAAAAAGAAGAAAATGGCTGTCAGTAACTGGGATAACTGGTTGGAGCCCACTATACCCCTGCTATTCTGGTTCTTGCTTCTCCAGGCGTTCATTCCTACCCAGTTATTTCCATGATAATCAATGGGCCACCCATCTTTGGGCTATGTGAGTTAAGACAGACACAATCTTAAAATACACTGGATGCTCTTGCTCATTGCCATATATTACAATCTTTTTTTCCTGCCTGCTTGTTTGAGAGATATTAATAGTTGAGTGAAGGATGATTTTTTTCCGTGATGTTTCTTAAGCATCCTAGCATTTGAATGTTTTTAAATTTTTTATGTGTGTATATATATACATATATAGACACATACATCATTAAGTTCTCTGAATTCCTATTGCTGATGGCTAAAGTAAAAGCAACATTTATGCTGTATCAAAAATCTGAGAAGATTTATCCTTCAGAGCCTGAAATGTGAGAGAGTACATATACTTAGGCACTTGCTAGTTTTTATTGTTCCCAGCTATATTTTTCAGCTTTTTCTAGGAGGAAAACTCTACTTGGGTTAGCAGAAATTGTTTTGTAAAATATTTTAATATATAGTCTGCATAATAAATAAACTTTTTAGTTTCTTTATTATGTGTAGAACTTTTCATGTTATTTGGGCCAGATTTAGTGAACCTATTGATCAGGAGCTTCATCTTAATACTGCAAATATTCAGTAGCACTGTCTGGGGGAGTTCAGGAAAGCTGGAAGAGTTGTTTTCATTTCTTCTTCTTCTCTCTGTATATAACTTTTTTAAGTGATTGAAGTGATTGACTTGCCCATTACAGTAATGATTAAGAAGGGTTTTGCTTGGAATTATTGTTGTTGTTAAATTAAAAAAAAAAAAAAGGCTCTTTTTACCTCTTTACTACTTACATAGAAGCAAGTAACTTCTTGCTGATATCTATCTGGAAACCCTAATTCTGGGCTTTTATTGTACAAGGTGCTGCATAAATAAATAAAGCAAAGATGGCCCATTTTAGATATTTTGGCATCTAAGAGTGCAGTTAGGTAAGGTGATCGAGCTGATCTAACAGTCTGCTGCTGAAAGCCAATTCAGCTCACTGAGCCAGCAGAGAATTCTTCTCTTTCTGTTGCTGAATTAGGTTTTACCAAGGTGGGGAGGGATCAGTGCAATAACAACTGCAAGAGAGGAGCAAGAAAATGGGAAGGGGGACAGTGTGGCCCTTTAGCTGTTTTATTTTTACTGCATCCCAAGAACTGGATATGAACCATCACAGTTGACAGACTTGGAAGTACACGCTTAACTCTTGTCAAGATACTTGTAGACTTGATGGTGACAGAACGTTTTAAAGAGGCTTTCTGAATGCCTGAGGAACTTTTCACAAGTTTGAGGGACTCAGGAATGAGAGAAAACAGGAGGTTACTTGTCTCATATCCTGGACAAGTCAAAAGTAGGTGCTGATGCTGAATATGGGCTGGTACAGAGGGAGCTGAAATTGCTGATTATCATTTTATGCCTGATCTGAGAAGTGAGACCACTGGACAGATGTGGAGGAAAGGATGGCTTGTTCCAACTGGCAGATGAAGAAAAGTGCAGCAGCATTTGGATTGAGTTCTGATAGACGAGGGTGCATCTGTAAAGGATACAGAAAGGGACGCATCTGAAACTGAAAAGTGAGGTGATGAGAATCTGCATGAGAGCATTGGCCACTTGGTGATCAAGACAGAAGGTAGCAGATAAGTTACTGGGCTATTTGGTTGCAATTTAGGCGCTCTCTTTTGTACCTGTTGAACCAGTGGCTTGCCATCCTGCAGGTGCCAAAAGGTCAGAATGAGATTATTTCCAGGCTTCTTACCTGAATTAGAGAGGTAGATAACAGAGAGTAGATCGCTGAATGTGTATGCTACACGTTTGTATTTTATGGGGTGAGTTCACCTAACAATAAGTACAGAGGGAATGACAGATTAAGTGTCCCACTGGAAATGGGGAGTATGAGGAGGATGCACAGAAGGAGCGGTAAGGAGGCGACTCTGGGGGAGGCAGCCTTGGAAACCGAAGTAGAACAAAATATCAGAAAGAGGCAGGCTGATAATTTTGTCAGGATGGAAATGAAGTAATATTCCAGAGATTATGCCAGGAAGTGGATGTTAGAAACTTTGGCAAAGCAGATGAGTGTGAAGGGGCTGGAGCCAGATAAGAGGAAGTTTAAGATAGGTGCAGAGGAGAACTCCACACAGCAGTTAAATACTGCATTAGGAGTGAGTGTGGGGATGAAAAGCATAAGAGAAGAGAATGAAAGCAAATGAGGCAAATGAAACCAGTATTGGTTTGCTGTTTGTTTGGTTGTTCATTTGTTTTTTCAAAAAAGATGGACAACAATAGTCCATATCTGTATTGCAAGTGAGAGGTTGGGGATAGCAGACAGGAAGGAATGTGAATGGGCATGAAGAGGGTGAGGACACAGACGCAAGCAAAGCGGCTAGGATTAGCAAAGGAAACCTGAAACAGAAATGTCTGCCTCTGGACTGGGTGGTGAAGAGGGGTGTGGGGAAGGAGAAAAGGCATGCTGGCTGTGTGTTAGCAATTTTCTCTAGAAGGGCATAGGCGAAATCCTGCCTAGAGAGGGAGGAAGAGGGGAAGTTCCACAGAAGAGCAGCTGGGGTTGAATTTCGGGGGACTGTGTGACACTGGCAGAGGGGACTGTTTATGTGGGAAGATGGTAGGACTGATGCCGGAGAGGATGACTCCGCAGTGGAGGAAGTCAAACCCAGGGTGGGATTTCCACTAGGAATGACAGGGCAGTGGGGGAGGAGCACTAGAGGAAAAGGATGCTGGGGATGAGCCAACATTTTCTTTGCATAGAAGAGGGTGTCAGAGGAGGAGGAGCATGCGGTCTAGAGAGACCAATAACCAAATAAACGTAAGAAAAGGGAAGGGGAGGTGGATAACACTGAGGGGTGACTGGGGAGGCCGCCGCACGGAGGGGGAAGATCTGGGGGTGACTGCAGGTCGAGGCCCCACCAGCAACGCCAGGTGAGGCGGAGACCAGGTGCGGCTCCCCCGGGGTTCCGCCGCGCTACCCCCGAACACCGCCCGCCCTCACCGGTGGAAGCGGGGTGGGCGGCCCGGTTGCGGGGACCCCGGCCGGGGCCCTCTCCCTGCGCCGCAGGGCGGCCGCCCGTCACCGCCTTCGCCTCAGGGAAGGAAGGGGCGCGGGGGCTGCGCCTCGCCCCCCGCCCCTC
>VYZM01024150.1:83782-94988 GCA_013398915.1 Dromas ardeola
CAGGCGGTGGTAGCGGGGGGGTGGGTGTCTCGTCAGGGGGGCCGACTGTCAAGCCGGTGCCGCGGCGGGGCTTTGTGCTGTGGGAACGATGGACTTGGGAGTGACGCCGGTACGGAGTGGCGTTGGCCTGTCGCGGTAATGAGATGTGTTGCTTTGATTGCTTCCATCCGCTGCTTTTATAGATCATTGTATTCCTTCAGTGAATGCACAGTTAAAAGGCATAATTGCATGGACTTGATTTAATTATGTATTTAGATAGCTCTTGCAGTTAGATGGATATAGGCCTGATTTAACAAAAAAAATATGGCAGACTTCTAGATATTGTAAGACTGCAGCAGATCTGAAAAATCCTTGTTCATGGCACTGGGGTCTCGCATTTTATTTAGGTAGCCCTCTTTTAAGGCTGATTCTTTTGCTTTTGGACTGATAATACAAAACTAGAGTGAGTGATTGAATTTGTAATTTTGATATCTTAGTTGTGAGTAAAATTGCATTCTTGTTTAAAGAAGGTGAGTAGTGATCTGTATTTCTAGATTGTAGTTACTCAACATTGTCCATAGGTACAAATGCTAAATGTTCAAAATCGGAAGCAGGATTACTGTAAGAGAGAATAAACATAAACTATCAAGATCTAGAGCATTCAGTACAGCCTTTGACCTCTATTGACAGGATAGAAATATTGCGAAACCTGCTTATTGAACTGTCTAGCCAATTCAGAAAAAAATACAGTTATTCATTCAGCCCTGTGAATGTATTGTGCTGAAATACATCTTGGGGAACAATGCTCCTGAGTCTAAGGGTTGTAGAGGCAGGTCATGTAGAGTAATTTACTCAAAGAGATATGAGCCATGTGAAAATGTCAAGGGAGACTGTGACTGCTCAGGCTATTGCAGGAAATCTCTGCTGGAAAAAGGACTTTCATATACTCAGAAGTCTCTAGAGGGAGAGGTAGGGGTTGAAAATGGTATGGGATAAAGATCCAGGAGGGGTGGGTGGTGGCAGCTAGATGAGATTTCTAAAGAATTGTTATTATCTATTGTCATTCTTTTTTCTCGCTGTTTCTTGGTAAAATAGCAATGGCAGTTGTGATGCCTACATGACTTAGCAGTGGTTGTAGGGCTGTGGGGATGGACTAGCAGGCTTGCAGATGTGCCACAACCAGCACTAGGTAGGCAATAAATAAAATAGGTAGGGAATATTTTGCTACTTCATGCAGCAGCATAGACTTCGTATTGAAAAGGACGTCAGGATATGGAACAGTAGCTCATTTTGCATTTTTCTCCAATGCGGGTTAAGTGCAGTAAGTGATATTCACTAAAGCAGGGTGCAGCATTTTTGGATGAGGTAGGAGCTTGCAGCAGTTATGTGGCAAAAAGCGTTAGAGATGCTGTTTCATCTCTATGGTGGCATTAATTGTGCAGCTTTTGAAATTACTATGCGTTACTGAAGTCTGCCTGCACACAGAAGTGGAAGAGGGAGGGGGCAAAGTGTTCATGCTACATGTATGGAGGCCAGAATGCTGCTGCATGTCTCTCAGACAGCTCCTTTTAAGTAGGCGTACCAAACCATTTCATGAAAGATGGTTTGTTTTTCCTTCAACATACATAAAATTTAATCAGTTAAAACCCCTTTGTTGGATGGGCTTGTAACACTCATTTATATTACGTTGCCTGACTAAGGATTTATTTTTTAATGTGGATCAGTTACAGGATTTAGTATTTGTGGATGGATTACTTGTAAAATAAGCATTATACTTCATTAGCGAGGAGTATATGGACATATTTTGTGGAACACAAATGAGAAGGTCTGTTTATGCAGATGTTTAAGGCTCAGTCTGCAAAAGTTATTTAGACAATTAATCTCTATAGGCACCTATATTCCTTAGTCATCTGATGTGGGCACAAGTTAAAAACCAGTATAATAGTTTCTCATCGTCCGTTACCCATGAGTCAGCTCCTAAATCTGGTCCAGGCTGGTATCTCTGACCACGGGCCTCCTACTCACCATTTCACGGTTCTAGGAAAGCCTTTGCAAACTGCAGTGCTCAGGCTATGGGAACTAGATGGCTTTACGTCAGAGCGAGGAGCCACCAGCAACCACTTGGATCTTTTCGAGTCTCAGTTGACCAAGAGGGTCGTGAAGGAGAGCAGTGCAGGCTATTTTCTGTGGTGTGCGATGCATACCATACAGTGGAAACTTCTGATGAGATCAGGCCAGTGCTCCATGATATAAACTGTGTAGAGCCATACAGGGCTTTTCTGTCATACAAGCTTGCGCCCTGGACTTGCTCCTGTTCCCGACTGATGTGGCTGGGGAGTTTGCCAGAATGTTGGACCCTTACCTCTGCCTAAGCTCATGGCAAATTTCCCAAGTTAAACCAGTAGGAATCTGGCCTAGGGATATTAAATATGAAAATCTAGCTGTCTTCTCTTGCTTTCTAGTGTATTTACACCTTAGAAATCATGGTTTGTTTAATTGTTATCACCAAATAACACTTGTCTGGTGAAGCAAGTGTTGGAGGTGAAATGTGTGTACTGTCAAATGGCACCGAGGTATAATCAGTGTTCTGCAAAGAGACTGCATGGAAGACTGCTTTCCCCAGAGTTATTTTTTTTTTTCGCATATGGTTTTCATTTGTTCGATTTTTATTATCACTCTAAAATGATCTGTTGTGAATTTGTTTTTCTAATGAACATGAGTACAATGTTACAGCTGGACCCTTCGAGGCTTTGCTTTCCTGTAATGAAAAAGGCGTTGCAGAGATACTACATTTAAGGAATTTTTCTTATGCCTAGTAGATCTCAACTTATTTAACAGCTTTAACAGAGTGATATAGATCAATTCTATATATTTGAGCAGGCAGCTTTTTTTCTATTTTGTCCAACTTTATTTCTTTCTCATGTATTGTTAATCCCAGACACATTTTTTACTGTCCATTCCTCCTTCAAAGCACAGTTTTGCATGGAAAAAGCTTTTGTATGTATTGTTAGTTGATGGTTGAGTTCATAACAGATTTTATAGTTGTTTGAGAAAGATGGCTAGGGAGGGTGGGGTTGCATCTGAAAGTGTTATTTCTACAAAATGTGAGTGATTGCGAAAAGATATACACCAATCTATAATCTCTGTGCTCAGGGATTGTATACATCTTCCTGTGGCCAAGGACACATTGAGGTTGAGGAGTATCTTGAGCTATTATTTTCTAGCACCATTAACGTTTTTCTCAGCTTCTTCTCTTTTCTTGTTGAATGGTGAAAATTTCAGGATGTTCTTACTTTTTCATGTCTTTTCACTTTCTGTCTGCTATTGTCTTTATATATTGCACAAATTTACTTTTTTTTTCAAGCTGCATGTTTTTTAGCACACCAGGAATCTCTCTGGCGTGTCACCACTACCACCAGAGAAGCGTGTTAGGCTGTTGTGCAGTCATTTTTGTTTCACTATCTTTTGAATGTGCTAAACATAAGAACTTCAAAAAGAAATGGTATGTTAGTTTAATACTCTGTTCATAGATCTAAAAATATACTGCTATGAAACTGTTCACAGGGAAATGTTCCAAATTAAGTAGCCGTTCTGTTTACTGGGGTTCCAAACATAGGCTGTTCTGTTTTTGAAAGGAGTGGCCAAATCCTGAAGGTACACCTGCTGAGCAATGTCCCTATGATCTGCGAAACACATTCTGGAATGATGTTCTTGTATTTAGTTTACTGTTTTTGTTCACATATCCACAGCTGTACACAAGAGGAAACCATTTCTCCTTCTCTGTTAAAGTCGTACTGCTTGGGGTGAGTATAGTTCTAAGAATATGAAACAAGAATGTTGCTGCAATTAATTGGAGAAACTGTGGACTTGCCATTGAAAAAGACTTGTAAAGAAGTAGCAAAGGTTTTTGGTTTTCTTTGTTTGTTTATTGTTAAGAAAGGAAGAGGGACTGACTGACAGGTCAGTTTTACTGGAATGACCACTGGATCTGGTTTTGTTAATCATGACGGAACACAGTTTTGAGAATGTGGAATGATCCCTGAAATGAGCTTCAGTCAGGGGTGGGCAATTGCTAGTCCTCCATGTAACTGGATCTATAGGAGGGTATATGCAATATATTGGTTCTGTGAAGATACATAGTTGTATACATAGCTAAAAGATTTAGTTTATCTGGTGGAAGATGTAATCAGAGATGAAGATATGCAGACCTAAAGCAAATAAAACAAGCTTTTATGTACTGCTTTATTGCCCACATGGTTGAATGGCACATAGGTTAATGTATTTGAAGTAGCCACCTTAATGAATAAAGCATTTATGCTTCATCTGTTCAGTACCACTATAGAGAGTGGTTGAATGGTTGTTGTGATCCTTTCATCCTTTCTGGCCTTAGTCCATAGGAGCTACAGACCTTTAGTTCTGTCTCTTTTTTTTTTCTTTTTTTTTTTTTTTTTTAAGTTTGCCTTGAGGTTTCTTAAAACACAGCATTATATTAAGATAATGACTGTGCTAAAATCTCACAATTGTAGTGGTCAGGAAGGATCACCCCCCACCCCAGAATATTGAGGAGTTTTGTTTTCTATTTTTCCACTTTCTTAGAGGCATTAGTGACCGGGGGCTGGCTGGGGTGAGGCAGTGAGCTGGGTGGGAGGTGCTCCAAGGTGATGTAAGGGCTCCTCTCAGAAGCCTGACTCTAGTGTTTTAAGGTTATACTGGCTACCGAATTTGTTACCAGTCAGAAATTTCTCGCAAGCCAGACCAACAGACATCTTTGGGAGCTCTTTAATCTTTGCTGTGGGATTCAGCCCCCAGTAGTGTTACAGTCCCAACTGGTCATGGTCTTGTACAAGACCTTGTGGGGACTCCTTACCATCAAGCAGTGATCCGGATCTGCATTTTTTGTTTTTGTAAGTTACTTCCATTTGATACTGAATTAATCCTATCATTCTATTGATTGATTTATTATAGAATGGCATGGAGTATCTGCTTTTGATTCTTGCTTTTACATGATAAAAGAGAGTCTTGTGTTTGTAAGGGCAAGAAAGCTGTCAATATATATTGTTTCTTGTGGCACGGTGAGTGCTGGCTGACTGGTCAGGCCTAGACCTGGTTTACAGGGGGGTTGATTTGTGGTTACTGCAGTCTGTAATGCAGAGCAGAAAATACAATTTTATGCAGTATGACCAAATGCTTATTTTTTCCACTCATGAAAACAATTTTGCTTAGTGCCTGGACACCACAAATGCTCCAGCTAATTATAGCAAGTAGCTCCTCTGGTTTTTTGGCTTAGAAGGGAAAAGGTGCTGCCTGCTGTATCTAAATTAAACTTAATGTAGATAAATTTATCTTAACACCCACAGGTTTTAGTTTAGGCATCTGTGTTTGAAAGCGTTGGCTTTTGTCTGTAGCTAAACTAATTATGAGATTTTTCTTCCCGAGGGCTTTCACAGGCTTTTCTCTTAGTAAACAAATATTTAATTAAAGTGTTTAAGGGTGATCTATACCCAGTCTCTGCAGATGGAACTTTGCACCGGTGGGTAGCTTGTGGCTCTAGTATGCTAGTGGCATATACGTTTATAGGAACACTGGAATGCAGCATGAAGCTAGCCATTCTAGTTCATGCTAGAGTAAGAAGTTTTTGCCTCTCACTAGCAAATTACTGGCCGCTGTGCTTTTGAAAGGGTACTTTGGGCCTAAATTTGCCTTACAGAAGTCAGTGGGCATTTTGATATAGGAGGGTCTGCAAGTAGAGCACCCTTTATTTAGACGCTGTATCATGCGGGGCTCAAGTGAGGAAGTCAGGAAACCTAGTGATCTTATTTCGTGCTCTGCCACTTATACTATACGAAATACGAAAACAAGGGAGTTGAGCAACATAGAATGGTTTTGGGTGCCTGAACTTTCAAAAAGTTTGGGATCTGCATCTCTTGAAATTTGTATGGTCCTTTAATCAGTCTGACTCAGAGATGATGACTTGGGAAAAAAATGGGCTTTAAATTACCATGATGCAGTTCACCTTAAGTTAACAGGTAATCCTTGTCATGTAGGGTCCGTGTGTGGTAAAGATAGCCTAGTTAGTTTAACATTTGCTTTATTTTTGTAACTTAAAATATTGTGACCTTTTTCTGCACACAATACTACAAATAATTCTTTACAGTTTCATGATAGTCAAAGGTGAATGGATTAATTGCTAACCTTTTATTTTTAACCTTTTCTTTAGAGTAACAAGTTCTTACTGTAATTTTAAATGCTTTTAGGAGGCCAGATCCTAAGCCTGGAAACAATCTGGTTGACTTTGGTGGAGCTACACTGGTGTGCACCAGTTGAAAATCTTCTTGCAGTCTTTAAGTTTTGATAAAACAAACACTGGAGCCTGTTGTATTTTATTCTCTTTGTGTTTTTGGCAACGGAGGAGCTTTTCCTGATTGTTTTTCTCATTTGAAGGCTGATTGTACTGAGTAACCTCTTGCTACTAAAGGGTGGGTCAGTTTATGTGGGAAAGTCTTAGTCAGTGTGTCTGGGAGATAAGTGGGACTGCATCTCAACAAGTGTTGTGCATTAAATACTGGAATGCACTGGGGATCTGCCAGAAGATTGGAAGCAGGACTATGTGACAAGCGTGAATGCAGTCACACTCTCCCTAAAATAGTACTCTGGGTAACAGGAGATCTGGAAAGTTATCGCTTACCTCATTTTAGCACAAATTCTTTCCTAAAAATGGATTATTGACTGAGAGTTCGGGGGTTTCTTTTTTTTTTTTTTGGTAATATATTCTATTTGCATCTGAAGAACGTTTAGGTCCCTCTCAAGCCTTTAGCTGAAGGCAGGATAGGACTGCATGTAAGAATGAAAAGCTGTATTAAAGCCATGCAAGTGAAGCACAAACCCCGCAGTCCCAGCTTAGGGAAAGCTGTTTATATGATCTTCACTGTTATCTGAATGAGAAATGAGATAGATTTTTATCTTGGTCTAGGTTAGTAGTAGTGCCTTCAAATTCGTCTTGAACTGTCTGGAAGTATCAAGGCAGAGATAAATCAGTTCAGCAGCCTCAGACATGCCTGGACTGGTTGTTGGTGATGGGATTTTGGCACAAGACACTGGATGCAAGTGATAGGTATTTGGATATTCAAATGAACAGCGGTTTACCACTGCAGACCGTATATGGTTTTGTTCAAGGGTAAAAATAGGCAAATTTGATTTTTGGCCCTGTGTCAAGATTGTCAACAGAAGAATCTGATTGTGCAGCTTTAGTCGTTGGCATAAGCCATTTAAACTTAAAACCTGTGATGCCTAAATTAGTTTCTTATGGAAAGAGGATGAGTTAGCTTCTAAATGGGATAGTGTGAGGAAAGTGCGGGGGCCAGGGTTTGGAGCAAGGTTGTAATACACTGAGTCAGCAGGTGGTTGTGGTTAGCTCTGGTGCGAATCTGCTGTATGAAAGTATGGATTGAAGTAGCTGCCCCCTGCATGTGTTTGCATTGCTGCAGGGACCTGGACAAGGAATGCAGTAAAAGGAAAAATAAAAGTGGAAATGTTATGGAATAATGAGATTCAGAACAAAATGTCTGGACTACTGTAAGTCATGACCTTTCAGTGCATGCAGATTTCAGGACAAGTCATGAGCTGCACTTTTTAAAAGGCAAATGGATTACTTCATTTGTGGAAAAATACCTGTCAGCTTCTGGTCTGCACTGCAAGCCTGGGATCAGTTTAGCTCTTGAGGACCACAAGAAGTAACTCTCATTGTGCCTATACCAGAACTGAAATCTCTGGCCCCAGGTATGAGGTCCACATGGCCTGTGCTCAGAGCAGAGCAGTTTTATGCCCCCTGTGCTGCAGTCCATGAGCTTCTTTGTGGGGAGGAGACTCATTTAGACTGTTGTACAGCAGCAGCAGTTGCAAGGTTGCTTTATGTTACGCTGTTTTACAACACGTTGGGAAAGGAAGGCAGGCTGTTGCGCTGGCTCAGGATGAAGTCAGGCACTGTGGTTATGCATCAAAGTTTGTTTTGGGAGAGGATGTGACACACCAGATAAACCAGCTCTGCACCACAGGGGGATTCCCTGACCCGGGCTGGCCCATTAAGCTAGCTTTGCAGCTTTCCATCACTGGAGTGTGTAAAGTAGCTTTATTGCTGTTCAGGATCTGGCTCCGAGGAGTGATGCATAAAACTCAGGTAAAAGGTAAATAGAGGTAAAGTAAAAAAATGCAATCCAATTGAGTTTCACTGAGCTTTGTCTTTTTCAGTCTTGCACACCTTCAGACTATCTCTGTGTATTAGGAGACATAAAAATTTCCAGAAATTGCGCAGTTTTTCTAAGAGATGTGAATAATGGCTAATAATACAATAAACAGCCCTGAGGAGCTGAAAGATAGGGCAAGTAAGTTATTTTTAGAGATTTGTTCCCATTCTATGCTAGACAAACAAGAATAAAATTACTTTGAGTTAAACATACACTACAAAGAATTAAAGATATTTTTCCCAGACAAGTATTGAAGTAACCATAGTGTAGTAATGATCTATACTATCTGCCAGATTAGTAATGTAACATTTATCTGCGTTCTTCACTTTGGTAAGAAAAGAGGGACCTTCTATGCTTGTTCTCATTGCAATATTGTGATTCTTCTTTCTCTGCTATGCTTAAGAATGAAGGATCTGAATCCCCAGTTGTGCCAAGTTATATAGCTGCATCCCAGTGTGTGAAGCCGTGCTGATTTACATCATCAGTCTGTGGCTTGAGGTTTTAAATCATCCTCTTGTAAAAATATGCAGGAGAACGTATCTGAGATAATTTTATATTGGTCAGTTACATTTGTGAATGGTGTTAAAAGCATAAGGGTTGTAAAAAATGTGAAAAAATACCAAAATGTTGGTAAATAACTCTAGGAGTCAAGGATGATGATACCCCCTTTGTGGACAGGTGTGAGTGATAGGGAGCACATAGCTCTTATCTTATCTGTGTTTTTACTCTAAGTAATCCTAATCAGGCAGTAAATCCTGAGTGAGATTATGCTACTGGAGCCTCTGTAACAAAGATCAGTGTTTAGATAACGCTGTAGGGGTATAGCAGGATTTAGAGATGCTTGTTTAGATATTTATTGCTGATAGGTAAACCAGAAGTTTGATTGCTTTAACTAGGATCTTCTTCTAAATAAGTGGAGAAGAAACATGGTGAAGACCTAATGGTCTGTTTGCTGAAGCAGAGCTGGTGGGTGAGGACCACATGGACATATCAGTGATAGGTGGAGCACTGAGTTGGTGGCGGGTGTGCCAACCATTTTGGAGATGTTTCTACAGCTGTTGCCAACTAGCAGAAAATAACGTGAATCACTTGGGGTTGCAGTGGCTCAACTTGCTGTGAGAGTTCAAAGAGGCACAAAGTTCCTCAGATTCCTGACATGGAGCGATGAACCTAGATGTCACCTTAAGGGCAAATTGCAGAGCAGCGCGTTCACGTTGTTCCAGGATGCCTTTGACGGTAGTACAGCTGTTTTCATTTTTAACTTCTGGTTGTCATAAGCTGTGGCAGGATGCCCAGGAGCTATGGAAGAGCTTTGGGCCTGAAATTAATTTTTGGCAAACTCTATTAGATTGGCGCCTGTAGCAGTCTTACCATTAAAAGTTTTATGCATGTTTTGATATAAATGCACCTCCTTTCTGTATTTAGTAGTGTGGCTATACTATCACTCGATGCTCTAAAGAGAGATCTAAAAGAGGCCATGCAAATATATAAAACAAGGACAAAAATAACTTTTCATGTATTTTTAATATTCTGCTTTGTGGATTGATCAAAATGTTGCAGTTTTAAGACTAAAATGCTTGATGGTAATTAATGTTGAGAAATGGTCACTATGCAGGCAGCATGACTACTTTGTCAGAGGGGAATTTCCAAATTGCATTCCAAGCATGTTATTAAAGGATTAAAGAGATGGGCGATTCACCTTGGACTAACTGTCCTGAAACTATGCTTGTTCTTATAAGACATATAAATAACTATTATGCATATATTAATGTAATAACTAACCATATTTTGAATTGGTTCAAGTGCTTCACATGCTAGTCAGAAGTACTTGCAGTATAAATTTGATAGGTCTTGAGGGAATGTATGGTTGGTATTAGATTGTAGTTCTTGTTATGTTTCAGTCTGAACCTTATGTCCACGGGCCTGGTTTGGCAAAGGGCTCAGGGCCTGGCAAGTGAGGTGGAGAACACGATCCCACTGTGAACATACTCTTTGTCATATAAGACTAGGGTCTTGGACCTCTTGACCATGCAAAACGTAGACCCACACATTTAACTTCACAGTATGTTTTGTCTGTGCTTCATGTTGCTATGCTGAGATCCCAACCTTTCTAATTCTGGGTGAGCTGCTTTACCAGGTAATGAGATGTTTGTGTCAAGGTGCTAACAGTGGCACTGTGGTGGGCTAAGGCTGGGAACTTTGCAACTCTCTAGTCACATGTTTTTTGGATTATGGAACGTGTTCCTATTGAGTGTTCCTAAAGAACTTGGTTGAATTGCTTTTTCAAATGGCAAACTCATTTATTTTGATCCAGTGTTCTAAATGATAGTCTTGTTTTTCCAAAACAGAAGGTACTGACGTTAACTTTATAGTGAAAAAAAATTAACAGCGGTGAAATACACCACTTAGTTTCTTTTCCTCTGAATTGGCATTAGTGTATAGTAGCAGACTGGAATGTTTTGTACATAGTTTCCTTCCTTGGTTATGTTGTTAAAATTAATGAAAGCTTCCCATTTTTGTTGTCATCAGGAGCAATAAACTCTTGTTCCTTTTAAAAATCTGTCCATCCTGTTTTTGACTTTCATTAACTACTGCCTGGAAAATGCACATATTTCTCTTCAGAGCACTGGAACTCTTTTCTGCAGTCAACCTGAAGAGCACAGTTCACCTTTGGGTAATGCCAAGTGGAAGATTAGTGGGTGCTGAAACTGTGATCACCATGGATTTAGCACTTCCAGATCTGCTGGCTTTCAGACATAAGTGCCAGGAAAAACTTGCAGTATTCACGTTAGTTCTCTGTGCAGAATACAGTTTTTAAGTCAAGATTTTAACTCCTGGCTCAGAGGCTGGTGCAACCGGCAGAACTTTGGTTACTTTGATCAGGGATTGATCAGGGATTTGGTTACTTTGATCAGGGATTGATACACCAGGCACGCTGGCAGCAGGTGGGGGAAGCCTGACNCAGGCACGCTGGCAGCAGGTGGGGG
>VYZM01024154.1:16344-47428 GCA_013398915.1 Dromas ardeola
TATGTGGGGGAACGTTACGGTTATTGGGGCCCCGGTGTCTCAGATTGGCGATGCTCTGCCAGCAACCGCCTTCCTCCAACCTGATGCGTGGATTTATTTCGCTGACCGCCTGCGATCAGGGCTTGAGCTCCGCTGCCCCAAACTCCTTGCGTGAAGTCTGAACCGATGATGGAGGCTAAGCACTGAGCGGGGGAGTAGTTTTTCCGCCTTTTTCTTTTATTTTTCTCTGGATTTGCGTGTCCCCCGGAAGACAAGTGCCACCCCCCGCGTAAAAAAAAAAAATCAGAGCTTGCTGCCAATAGGTTTTGCAGGCTCCCTCTGCAGATGCCCCTGAGAACCAATCCGTAGCTGAAAATAACCTCCAGGCTCCATCTCATACTGCCAAGAGGTGATGCTCACCATAGTGCAACCCGGGTAGAGCCGATTTGGCTCGTAACTGCCTGCCCGAGAGATGGTGGGGACCTGGGGGGGAGTAGAGCCAAGAGATGGAGGGGGACAAGTTTGGGCTGCACCCTCCAACACGCTCTTCTTCTGCCCGCACGGAGTCAGGCAGCCACGTGTCCCTGCTGAAAAGCTTCGTGTCGCGTGGAAGGAACTCTCTAGGCTTTGATTTGCCTTGTAGCAAGAGATAACAACATTATCGTCTCGTCCTTTAATGATTTGAGGACGGAATATTTTCCACATCGATTTATCTATCTCGGTGGCCTTGATTCTGCTCTGGCGGGTGGTGCAAAAATCGGTGCAAGCGGCAGGGATGAAGTAACTCAGTCTTCCTCTTCACCCTCTCCCTGTCTGCGTGCCCTCGGCACTTAGGAGCTCCTTAAAAGCGCTAATTGATGGGTCCCGTTAGGAGTTGTCATTTGGCGAGCAAAGTGGGGTGCTCTCTCCTGGAGCCGAGGGTCACCGATTCAGGTCCCAGCAGCGACCACCCAAAGAGAAAAGATGACTTCTAATTACATTCATAATTGAAAGTGATTAATGGTAGCAAAAGAACTTCGAGCGATTTCTTGTAATTAAATACTAATTTTAATTCCTTTGCAGTGCCGAGCACCATATTTGCTTTACTGGTGATATTTATGGCTGCGCCTTAGCACAGCTAATATCTTAAAAATATATGCTAAGTGATTAACGTGTGGGGTGGTTGTTTTTTTTTTTTGTAACTGGGTAAACAAGTAAATATCAATTAATTTGTTTACTTTGTGTCGGTAATTGGCGATTATTATTTCATGTTTTGGAGGATCTGCGTTCTGGAGGATTTGTGGCTTGGAGTGGAAGCGGAGGAACCCTTGATTGCTCCCAAGTCAAGGGCAGTCCCGGTCACTGCTCCGGGCTGTTGTAGCTGCGAAGAAAAAAAAAAAAAAAATAGAGATAGGAGAAGGGATCAGCGATCACATCTGCAACGGTTTAAACTTGGAGGACATCCTGGCCAAGTTTTGAGCCTGCTGGCAGCGAAGCCTCTCGTGAGGGCTTGGTGTAAGGGGAAGGGAGTTGTCTGCGCGCGGCAGGTGCTCGCTGGCTGTTGCTTGGTCTTGAAGAACAGAAGTGTCACGAAATCAGCTGCTCCTGCCAGGTTTTTGCCGTCTGGAAGTGACACCTTTCAAACTCAGCTGCTGCTCGCGACGCTGCGTGTCGGGGGCTGCTCGGGGCTGCCCTCCCTCTCCCCTCGTTCCTCTCCTCCCCACCGCTCGTTGGAGAAGGCTTTTCTCTGCCGGTAGGTGTTGGATCTTTGGGGACATATTTGCAGAATTTAACATTTCATCCTTAATATTATCATTGTATTGGTTTGGGTTTGAATTTTGGCATGGCAAATGGGGTGTGCCAGCGTCGTTTGGGGTTTGGCCGTGGAGGGGGAGGTGATGGGTGGTGTTTTGGGTGGCTGTACCAACATCATCTCCTCCCCGCCGCTCGTTGGAGAAGGCTTTTCCCCTGCTGATATCTGCTGGACCTTTGGGGATATGTTTGCATAATTTAATGTTTCATCCTTAATACTGTTATTGTATTAGTTTGGGTTTGAATTTTGACGTGGCAAACAGGGCGTGCCAGCGGGGTTTGGGGTTTGGCCATGGATGGGGAGCTGATGGATGGTTGGGTGGTTGTATCAACATCCTCTCCTCCCCGCCGCTCATTGGAGAAGGCTTTTCTCTGCTGATGCATGCTTGACCTTTGGGGATATATTTGCAGAATTTAACGTTTCATCCTTAATACTGTCATTGTATTGGTTTGGATTTGAATTTTGACGTGGCAAACAGGGCGTGCCAGCGGGGTTTGGGGTTTGGCCATGGATGGGGAGCTGATGGGTGGCGTTTTGGGTGGCTGTACCTGGGTGCAAGCATTGGGAGGGCGCTGAACTGGGCAGGATTCCCGTCCTGGGGAGTGTGGGGCATGTCAGAGACCTGCCCGTGCCTGGGGAGAGCCACAGTGATCTCCTCTAACTGAAAATATCATTAAGCATGAGTTCGCTCATCGCCCATACCAGCTGTATGGCTCTTTTTCAAGCACTGTAGCACGAGTGTTTTATGCCTAAATGTGCTCGTGTCCTTCCTGCCTGTTGACAAAGTTGTTTTCGGATGAGCTGGGCTGGGAATCTGTTTCCCGAAAACTTGGTCCTGCTCACATAGCAACACAGTGGGCCAGAAAGCACTTGATGGAAATCATGTCTCTTCCTCACCAGTTCCTTGATTCCTTGCTAATGCTTTTCATTCCCTCTTGCTGCTTGAGAGAGCTGATCGTCTGATTAAATTAAGACAGACACAAAAGCAGCTGGCCTGCCAAAGCCTAGGATTTTATTAAAAATAATATTGTTTACAGAGTTCTCTCCTTTTATGGCGCATATAAAACAGCGTGTTCCACCCGAGCAGCCGGCAGGCTCGCTGCAATTTACCCGGGAAGAGATGGAAAGACATTAAACCTTGTCTTGATGGGGAGTAGGGAGGGCGTGGAGGAGAGGGAGGTTGGGGAGAAGAGACGGAGCGCAGCTGTGACAGCAAATGAGAGGGAAGGAAATGCAGGGTGGAGGATAAAAAAGCGGAGGAAAGGAAGGATGGTGCCCTGTTCCCCACCTCCCCATCTCCCCTCGCACACCTGTGCTGAAATAAAGCGTTCAAAAAGGAGAAGAATTGTGGAAGAGATGAGATAAACTAGGCCAAAGAGCTTCAGCTGGGGACCCAGCCTCCACCGGAGCGCGGAGAAGAGCTGCTTGCCCTCCTTGCAATATTTAGGAGCCCTTTCCCGGGCTCTCTGTGCGGGTGGAAAGGTTCCTCAGCTCTTTTGAGGTCTTGCAGATGCTTTTTCCAGCCCTCTGGCAGTTGGGATGAGGCAGTGCCGGAAGGTGATTGGGAGCACCACCGGCTCCTGTCCACCCAAGAACCCATCAAAGAGCCTCACGGGTTGTAAATGATTTATTTGGTGTTTATTTGCACTTCAAGGGTCTTCCAGGGGGCGAAGGGAGGGCGTGCAGGGCATGGCACACAGCAACGGGTCATGCCAGGAGGGGCTGGCGGTAAAGCTGGGAGAGACAAAGAGGTTTTTCCAAGGTCACAGAAGCGGCTTGAGATAGCACCCAAACTTGAACCAGGGCCCCCGCCTCCGGCACAGCCTTGTACTGGCTAAAATGGGTCCGTGGGTTGCGTTGGGAGGCACGGAGGAGCCTTGCTAATGCCCCGCCGCAGGAGTGCCCTGTCTCGGCTTTGCTTTCTCTCCTCTCTCCGTGTCTTCTGTTTGTTTGTTTGATTTGGTTCCAAATAATTAATTGTAAAAACCCATGGCTAATGGTTTGAATGAAGGATGGATGGGTACTTTAATTAACTTGTGAAAGGATTATACAGTTGTGTTTTCAGTCTCCCTGACCCCAGCCGAAGTAACAAGGCTTGAACGTCCCCGCGTTCCGAGGGAGCCGAACATGAAAGCGCTCTGGGGAGGGGGGGATCAGCTGGAGGCTGCCCCCCGGGGCAAAGCTGCCCCGGGTGTGCTGGGAAAATGCAGCTGGGGTGTGATTTTTAGTTAGCACATGGGGGTCACTCCTCTCCCCTTTGTGTCTGGGAGCCTGGGAGAAACACCTCCCACCCCATTTCCTCGGACCACGGAGCCCCGCTGTGCTCCTCATGGTGAGGACCTTCTCCTGGCTGTTCACAGGGTGCAGGGGAGGGAGGTGTCCCATGAGTCGTACAGGGATTTTAGGGACTGAATAGAGCTGAGCCATATTTTGGCCTTATACATGTGAAATTTGGACTCAATATGAGCCATCTGCCCCTTCTTTATACGGTGGTTATCTACAGGCTTCCAAGGTCTAACATGAGAAGAGATGACATCTTACTTTCTACCCTAAACCAGGCAAAATTCAGTCATTGGGTCGGGTTGGGAATAAGCTCAGCCCACCGGTCTTGGGGAGCTGAAACTGCCGAGCTCCCCCGTGCAGGAAGATTTCTGCAAAGCCGGGAGGCGAGGGGGGGGATTGCTAGACAGAAGAGGGGGATCTTGGCGGAGGTGGCCCTGGGTCACTCCTTGCAAGCCTGTAGGCACGCTGAAGCTTGATGGGCGTCAAAACCTGTCTCTGTCCCTCAGTCTGAAGACAGTGAAAGGTTTGGGGCTATAGCAATGGGTACTCCAGCCTTTGCAGCTCGGCACGTCGCCGCCTCGTTAATTATTTATGTCTCAAGAATCGCTGAGTAAGACACCAAGAGAATCTTTGTAGAGAAGCGCTGAGCTCCCACCGTCCTCCCAGCCCTTCCACGCACCGTCCCTCCCAGCCCGTCCCCAAAGCCATCTCCTCCCAATGACTTCCCTGCTTTGTAGGACAGTGCTGAGAGGTGAAAAGTGTCTCCTGTACCGACGTTTTAATGAGCAAATAAAATCGAGCCCCGATTCTAGCAGGATTGGTGCGGGAGCAGGACTTCTGCAGCTCCTCTGCTGCGTGGTTCAGAAAGCTGGGACCAGGCTGGGGGTCAAATAATTGTCTGAATGAGTCAAAACTGCTTTGAAATATCTACGAGAGGGATGAGGGCCGTAGAGCCTGCATCATGCTACTGAGTCACCGGGCAATTTCCCATCCCTCCCGGTGCAGAACGCTCCAGGTGGGAGCTTCGGCATCGCTGCTTAAAACAAGGCTGATTGGGCTTGTTCTCTCATGGAAAATGCATGAGGAAAAAAAATGAATTTCCATGCTGGATTTTGGATCAAAAGCCATTTTTACTCTAAACAAGGCCTTTTTGGCCTTCTTTCAGTTGTGGTGTCTGCCCCTGGATTCCTCCTCACTTATCAGTCGCCCAGCAAGCCGCTCTGTTTGATTGCTAATCTGCCTTATTATGTTTTTAAATGCACTTTAATATTGTAGTTTTAGTGACTTTTATTTTAAGGCCAAATTCCAGCCTCTGAAGTGCGTACCTCTCTCTTACTTCAATGGCAGCCTTTCACGTTTATCCCGAGGCATAACATGGTCCTTATGCTCTTTGAAATTAGATGCACTGATTAGAGCATCTCTCAGCCGCTGCTGCCGTTCTACACCTCAAAGGACGGCTCAGAGAAGAGGCTGGAAGTCGGAGCTGGGAGTATTTATGCGCTCAGCATGGGGTTGTTTGGGACTTCACGCTTGTTGTAGCTCTCTTTCAAGTGACCTGGAAAGAGGTGGCTGCTTGTAGGTCATGAAATGCCATCTTGGTGGTGGTGTGATGTGTTTGGTAGGAGGTCTATGATGTGCATGGGTCATGTACATGGTCACGGCAGTGGTACAGGTTGCCCAGGCCAGTTGTGGATGCCCCGTCCCTGGAGGTGTTCAAGGCTATGAGGCTTTGAGCAGCCTGGTCTAGTGGGAGGTGTCCCTGCCCATGGCAAGGGGTTGGAACGAGATGATCTTTAAGGTCCCTTCCAACCCGAAACATTCTATGATTCTATTCCTTCCGTGGTGCGCATGGGTCACGCCTGTGAGGGATACGTGTGATAAACCAGAGAGATGAACACCCAAGGTCAGTTGGCGTTCTTCCTTTTGCCCTGTTTATTTCTTTAGCAGGAACGGTGAAATACCGAGGGAGTCACTAGAAATTGTTGCACGTGATATTTTACGTTGAGAGTGCTTCCGGCCCAGGTATTTAGTATTTTCAGTTCTTGCTGAAGCCAGCAGCAACCTGAAATGTGCCCTGCGTGCTCGGAGGTGCTCGGCACCCGTCGCAATAGGGTGCGAACCTGGCAGAGTGCTGTCGGAGAGGCGCCAGCCAGAAATGTGTGCCTGGAGTGCTGTCTGAAGCCTAGTTAGGCTGCTGCTCCGATGGTAATCGCTCCTTGGAGAAACCTCCCTTTGTTTAACAAGAGTTAAGCGTTTTGTTAAGGGAATTCATGCGGTTGTTTTGAGGTTGGATTTTTTTTTCATTCCTTCCAGCTCAGTGCGGTCTTGGGGAAATCATACATGCCATAGGGAGGAGGGGTGATGGAGGGGACAGATGGTGCAGGGGTCGAAGGGGTCGGGCTCTTTCTTCGATGGCCGGTGTCCGAGGAGGACTCTGTTCATCTGCCTTTGATCCCAATCCATGCATTATGGATTCCAGCTTGCAGAATCCAGTTCCCATCCATTGCTGAGTCTAGTCTGGGGCTTTCCCAGTGCCTGCTGGTGATGGGATCCTCATTCTGGGAGCTTGATATGGGTTTTGTATGTATTTGTGTGTATGTGTGTGTGTATATATCTATATTAATATATATACACATACACAAAACCAGTATTGAGCTCCCAGGGTGATTCCAGGATGTTCCTTTAGTTCAGATGTCCGATTCCTCCTCCTTTGCTGACATTTCCTGAGAAGGACCCTCTCCCTAATCTGATTTAGAAGGACCCTTTCCCAGATCTACTTTAGAAGGACCTGGCTCTTCACCAGAAGAGTTCTCTCCCATGCTGTCTGGCTTGATCTGGTCTTTGTCATAAGGTGGTGAGGGAATAAACTGGCCTCTTTTTTTGGTTCCTGGTCACCGGGGCAACTTGTACCGGCACTGATGGAGTTGGAGTAGCAATGGTACTTGTTGTCGGAGCAGCTGGAGTGGTGGCGGTGGTCGTTCTGGGAGCTGGAGTAGAGGCAGGGCATGTTGCATGACTCCGAAGTTTAATATAAAACCACCCCTGCAACACGTGCAGGAGAATCAATTATAAAAAAAAAAATAACCATGAGTTTATAGTAACAATACTTTCCGACATCCAAAAAGCATCCATCCCCTACCTCTGGTGGTGTCAATTTGGCATAAGCACAGAAGGATGAAGTAAACTTTCCCAAGGTAAAATTGAAAGTGTGATTAGTAATAAAACAGGTGACGTGACGCCCAATGTATGCAGGTAAAGTCGTTATCCAGCTTATCGCAGTATGGATCGGAATTAAACACCATGGCAGAATGGCACGTTTCACGCCCCGCATGCAAACACAAAGAGTAAATAAATTATACAACACATACGGCAGGTTAAGCAGCGTTGTATCAACTTCAAATTTAAACAAAACCCTATAAAGACATGCTACAATATTCTGCTGGAGAATGACACGATGTGAGCTGTCTGTTTTAATTTCCAACCCCTCAAGACTCTGAAAGGAAGAATCTCAACGGAGTGAGCTGGAATTAGAATTATTCAGGCAATGCGTAAGAGCCCCGGTTGAGCCCCACGTTGGGCGCTGTCGTGGTTTGGGCTGGTCTGGCCACTAAAATGAATGACAAATGCTCTTTTGCCTCTTTCCCCTTTAGAGTAAGGAGAGCATCTTCCTTCAGATGAGAGGAGAGAAAAATGAGAGAGAGCTAGGAGTTAAAGCAACTAAACTACTTTAATGAAATATTAATAATGAAAAGATAATATTCGTAAGAAAATAATGAAATATATGCAAACCCATATCGAGCTCCCAGGATGACGATCGCATCACTGGCAGTCACTGGGAAAATCCCAGACTGGACTCAGACGGGATTCCAGAACTGGATTCCGGAACTCATGGATTGGGATCAAAGGCTGACAAACGGATCCTGACAAGGATTGGGATCAAAGGCTGACAAACATCCTCCTGGATGCCGGCCATTGAAGGAAGAGGCTGACCCTTTGATCCCTCAGCTTTTATACATGATGCAGATGGGATGGAGTACCCTATTGCTCAGTTTTGGGTCCCCTGTCCTGTCCCCTCCTCCCCGCAGGTGCGACCCCTCTACGCTCTTCTGCTTCCGACCCCTCCAACTTGGTACGCAACAAAATTAGCTGCCCTTGGTTGTCACAGCAATAAGTATAAGCAGGAGCCTCTCTGCGTTACTATTCCTTGGTATTCCCTGTAAACGTTTGGCTTTATCACCGCCAGAAGCGGACAGTTTGAAAAACACGCCCTTAATTTCAGAGCGCGCAGTTAGTTACAAGGGACTTCACTGAAAAGTAAAATTACTGAAAAGAAAATTGCTTCTTTTCCAGAACCAGGACACGCGCTTGGAAATACTTTTCCTTCTCTGAATGCTTTCTCACAGGGGGTGCAACTTTAATAAGCCAGAACTTCACATAGGGAAGCTGACCCCCCTGGGGGAAGGAGGACGTGTTTCATAGAGCTGGTGGCTTCAGGAGCCCCCGGTCCCGTTGAGGTGATGGGGCTCGTCTGGGAGGTAGGGCTGTGTCCAGAGGTCTGACCTGGGGTCTCGCTCGCCTCAGGGCAAATGGTGTGATCCAAGTCAGCTTGGAGACAGGTACTGACCCCCCACCATAACCTTTCAGCCTTCAAATCTTTGCAAAAGGGATAAAAGTCCATCTGCGCTCTGAGGGGCAGCCGTGAAATGAGGGTGGTTAACACACCGTGGTGCTGGGGGGTATGGAACTGCGTTGGATGTCTCTATTGAATTCAAGCCAGCAGCCACCCTGCTCTTAATGACCAGCCCTTGCTGGCTCTGCAGCTCGGAGTAATATTTGCCTGAATTGGTTTAGCTGCTTCAGTTTCTAAAGATGGCCAGAAACCCTGGTCTGATTGAGTTGCCTCGGGAAATTTTCAGAGCTGCTGTCAGTCACTGTCTGAGACGCGCTGTCGTTTTCGGCTGAGCCTTTTCAATCCTTCCCTTGTCAGAACCCTTGAGCAGTGTGGGAGAGGGGACAAGAGCGTACCGGGGTGGTCACCCACGATGGGCTGAGACGGATGGGATGCCTGTCTAGTCAAAGCCAGCGTTATTACGTGAACAGTGGTAGGACCATGTCCAAACACCATGCAAAAAGAGACAAGAGCTGGGGGCAAGTAGGGAGGAGAGACTGATAACTCTATCCAGCGGGTTGTCCCTGGAAATAGAACGTGAATAAATAATCTGGATAAATAATGGAGCTGTCGGAACTGTAACAATAAAGAAGAAAAGTGCTGAGGGTGGCTTGCCGTGATTTGTGGGGTCACGCTGTCTGGATGGTGGAGCCCTTGCTCCCACTGGTGAGCAGGTGCTCGCAGATGGATCTCATTGACGTTGCAGAGATGACTTGGACGGCGGTCGCTTGCCAGTGGGAGGAGATGGTTTTGTGGTCCAGTCCATGGCTCTGCTGCTGCAACACGTTTGTGAAAGCTGACAGCTTGCTGTGTCTTAGCCTGATGCTGAATAACCTCGGGAGGATTATGAAACCGTAGGGCTAGGTGGGATCCCAGCTGATGTAGCCCTGGGGTGGAGTTGGACACAGGTGGGACAGCCTTCATGGGCAACTGAGCTGCTCTTTGGTGATGGAGGTGGTGTAGCTCCCCGGAGACCTTCTGCAAGGGTTTCACGAGCCGCAGTGAAAGTTATTCCAAGTACCCAACCAAAATCTTCTCTGCAGCAAATAGGGCTGTTTTCTTTTTCCTGCCTCTTGGAAGGGATGGGGCAAATAATTATTCACCGCTTCCTTCGTATGATATTTATGTATGGGCAGAGCACTGTCACGTCTTACTCAGTCTTTTCTTTTAGCAACGGAGCAAACCCCAGAGTCTTTCATCTTTCTTTAGAGTTGTGTGCATCTCTCCCCAGTTTCATTGCTATTCCGTGGACTCGCCCCGGCTCCTCCGTGGCTCGGAGGCACGATCCGTTGCGTCGCGTCGGTTAGAGATGTGTGTCCTGCAAGCGTGGCAGATGCCGTTTAGATTGATCTGAGAAGAAAGGGAACCTCCAGCTGCGGTTTTGGTGGAGCTAGATGTGCTGCGGAGGAAGGTGACAGGGTTAGTGCGGGTCAGGGGGTGGGAGCCAACGTGTTAAGCCACGGCGACTTTAACCTTCAGCTTTCGGAAAGCGTGATGTCCACATCGGGATGAAGTTCTGCAGCTGAAGCCTTGAATGACACCAAGTGGAGCAAAAGAATTCTCCTTTGTCCTTCTTACAACGCTCACATTAACATAAGATTTGCCGTCTTTTGTAGCCTGGTTGATTCCTTTGTAGTTTGTGGACTGCTGTAACACCCTGGTTCTCTTCTGCACGTGGTCCCATAGCCAGTTTTCCTTGTTTTCATCCGTGTGTTTGATTGCTCCTCCCTAAGTGTATCACATCACACTTGTCCACGTCTGATTTCCTATCATTCCCCTCATTTTCCCTATCATTTCCTATCATTTTCCATTTTCCATTACCTGTCATTTACCCCTCATTCCAGGGGTGATTTGAGATTCTGGTCCTACCCCCAGAGCCCTTCCAGCCTCTCCCCTCCTGGCTTGGCATCATCTGCCGATGTTAAGAAGCGTGCTCCTGGATCTGTAATGCAAGCTGTTAAATGCAAATATTGGAGAGAGAGGGGCTCGGGACAGCCCCCCGAGGAATCCCGCTGTAGGTTGCCCTCCGAGCTTGGTCATAAATAATAGATAAGCGCTTTTTGAGAGCGCTTTGTCAACAGGCTGTTATCCCTCCTCCCCTCTGCCCCCAGCCTCAGCGATTACATCCAGACCGTGTTGCTTCAACTTTCCTCGGAGGGTGCCGTGTGGGACCAGCATCAGAAGCCTTATTAAAGTCAAGGTATATCATGTCTACAGCTTTCGTCTTATCCACCAAGTCTAGTTATCCTGTCAAGGCGGAAATTAGGTTGGTTTGACATGATCTGTTCTTGACAAACTCATGTTGGTGGTGGTTGTGGGATTTTTTTTTTTTATTTCTTTTTTTTTCTCACTTTATTAAATTCCCGGGACTTACAAGCTGTGATAGTTCCATCGTTTGTTTTAGTATCTTCCCGGTGATTGAAGTTGAGCTGATTGCCTACAGCTCCTGGCTTTTTTCTTAAAGATAGGAAGATTTCTTGCCCTTTCTGCTGGCCTCCGCGAGTTCCCGAAGAGCAGCGCTGGTGGCCCGGGGATGATTCTGCCCGATTTTTCAGCACTCTCAGGAGAGCTTCCTTGGGCTCCGCCAGCTTGCTTATTTTTAACCCTCTTCTTTCCCTCCCTGCTCCGGCATGAATGCCCAGCTCCCTGTTAACATGTATTTTGGAGCTGTCTGCTTACCGTATACCTTCCTTTATACAGATGGAATCAAACATGGCAGTGAAGGTCTCTGCAGGATGCTTTCCTCTCCTGCTTGGTAACGGACCTAACCTTCCTTTTCTTCTTCCTTTGAGCACATCCAAGAGCCTTTTTGTTCTCCTCTCGTGTCCCTCACTAATTGAAACTTGTTTTGCATGTCAGTGCTGCTGACTTTATCCCTGTGTGCCTATTGCGACGCTGTTATACCCATCCCTAATTACGAGCCCTTGTTTCCATATTTTATTTTATTTTTTTCTATGGTTCCTTCTTTATTTCTGGGTCATTGAATGGCTCCTGAATCAGCCATAGCAGCCTCTTGCTATGCTTCATATCTTCCCTTTGCATGGGGATAGCCTGCTATTGTGCGTGTAATATAGTCTCTTTCAGTAACTGTCAGCTCTCCCCTTCTTTGTACCTTGGATTATTTTCCCAGGAGACCCCATCTACCAGCTTCCTGAATTTGTTGAAATCTGGCTTTTGAAGTCCGTTTTCCTTATTCTGCGGCTTGCTTTCCAGCGGGTTGTGAACTCTGTCGTTTCATTGCCGCTCTCACCTAAATTACCTTCCCCCTTAGAGCCTCCGGTCCATCTTCCCAAGGCAGGCCCTGCTCTCAGGCTTTTCCTTGCACCTTCCCAAGAGCTGAGCTCCCTTAAAGACGCAACAGGGGCTCTTCTTGGTTTGGCAAGGGATGGAGCACCCATGCCCTTGGTGTTCATCCTCTCCGTGGCTCTCCCTGTCTCATGCTCGCACATTTTGGGCTGGGGGCTCTCCTGGTTGTGTCCTGCTCCAGCTTTGCTGTCACCCTGGTCACCTCAGCTGCTTGGCCAAAACCCTGTGGGACATGTCTGCTTGTGTCCAGCTTCCTACAAAGGAAGGACTGGCTTACTTTGCTGTGTCAATGCCCCGCGTAAGGCTTTGGTGGCCGTGGCAGACCCCACAGGGCTGTAATGGGACCCCAGGTGTGCTTCTTGTTACCGAGCCGGTGACTGTCGTAGCAGCCAAGGAGGGAAAAATAGCTTAGACTTGATTCTGAACTGTAAGGCTTGGGTGGAGTGAGTCCTGTCCTGTGGGGTTGGCAAAGGTCTTTAAAGGTCAATACAGCAATTCTGCACAGCCCACAAATCTTGGTGGGGAGGTGGCAAGGGACTGCAGTGCTGGGCAAACTGGCTGACTCCGGAGCAACGGGGATGTCTCGGAGCAGCCTCCAGCAGAGCCGAGACCCGCGAAGCAGACGCAGTTGTAAGCCAAGGGGTCGCAGTTAGAGCAGATCCGTCTGCATCCGTGGTTTCTGTGGAGATAGCGGGAGGGAGTCCCCTTTCCCACGGGCTTTGTGGGAGCTTTATTTAAAGCTTTGTGGGAGCTTTATTTAAAGCAGGCAATGCCAGGCTGGGGCAGGTCAAGCGTGGTTCGTGCAGGGCTTGGAGATGGTGCAGAGTGGCTGGACGGTGTCGAGAGACACCCAGCAAACTCTGAGATTGCAGCAACAGACCCAGCCTGGAAAATCTCAGGAAAGCAGTCCTGTTGCCTTCAAGTCTAAGAGTAAGTCTAAGAATGCGGATTCAAACGGGAAGAGGGGAGATTTAGGGTTAGGTATTGGGAAGAAATTCTTTCCTGTGAGGGTGGTGAGACGCTGGAACAGAGAAGCTGTGGCTGCCCCATCCCTGGAGGGGTTCAAGGCCAGGTTGGACGGGGCTTGGAGCAACCTGGGCTGGTGGGAGGTGTCCCTGCCTAGGGCAGGGGGTGGCACTGGGTGTTCTTTAAGGTCCCTTCCAACCCAACCCATTCTATGATTCTAAGTGAGGTCTTCTACTGAGCTTGTTGGGAACCCATTGGGTTTGGTGTCATTTGATGGCTGGCTCGTGCCTTGGGTTTGGTGTCAAATACAGGGATTTCAGGGCTGAGCCTCCCCCTGGCCGCTCTCTGTCCGGAGGGAGCGCAGGAGGCTAACGCCCTGTTAGTCGCACACAACGGGATGCAATTTGGCATCTCCTCGGAGGTCGTGGTGCCGTTAGCGGTGTCCCAACTGGCCGACGCGGTGGCATGGGTGCAGGCGGGCTCGGTGACAGACGCCTTCCCGAAACAGGGTGTTGTGTCCTCAGCCGGTGCTTGGGGACGTGTCACCGGCACCCAGCCGCTGACAGCTGGATGTGCTGCTGCAGGGGAGGCGCGAACGCCTGGGCTTGGAGCTACGCTGCGGTGGGAAACACAACCCCTGCGTGCACAAAAACCCATGCGGACGTGCCATGGGGTGGGCTGGTGGTGGTTGGGTCCTGCAGAGCCATCCAGAAGCTCTACCCTCCCTGCACAGGGTCAGAGAGATGCGGTCCTTCTCAGCAGCCCATGAGGATATTAAATTTAATGTGTTGATGTCCAGAAATTATCATATTTGGGAAACGCTCATTAATCTCTGTCTGCCTCCCTGGGTTTTATTGTCTTCCCTTCTTGCAAGCCCTCCTCTGCCGTGACTCTCACTCTCAATTCATGTCATCTTCTTTCCACCCAAGTTTTGTCCCCCTACCCCTTCTCCCCTCCGCCGCATCTCTGCGCCCAGGGAAGCTCTTTGCAAACTCTACGTCCCATCAACTGCAAACTGAGAGGCAGAGGGAGAGCTTTTTAGATATATCTATGTTTTATTGGTGGGGTTTTTTTTAGCGCTTTGTGAGGCTGCAGGAGCAGGAGGGGAGACGGTTGATGTCGTGTTGGTTCTGGCTACGGGCAGGGGGCTGGTGAGCGTCTCTGTCTCTGCCCCTCGGCCTGACCTCCAACACTGCCCACCGGTTTTGGCATAGGGATGCTCTTCACCGCTGGTTGTGCTTCATCGATGGCACCTTGTCCCCAGGCTGTGCCACAGGGACAGGTCCCTCCTTAGCTCTGTTGCTAAACCCGCAGCCCTCCACCTTAGCTCCAACCCAATCATAGAACGTGTTGGGTTGGAAGGGACCTTTCAAGGCCATCTAGTCCAACCCCCTGCAGTGAGCAGGGACATCTTCAACTAGACCAGGTCGCTCAGAGCCTCATCCAGCCTGGCCTTGAATGTCTCCAGGGATGGGGCCTCCACCACCTCTCTGGGCAACCTGGGCCAGGGTCTCACCACCCTCAGTGGAAAGAACTTCTTCCTAATCTCTCATCTAAACCCACCCTGCTCTAGTTTAAAGCCATTGCCCCTCATCCTATCGCTACATGCTCTTGCAAACAGCCCCTCCACAGCGTTCCTGGAGCCCCTTCAGGGTCTGGAAGGGGCTGGAAGGTCTCCCCGGAGCCTTCTCTTCTCCAGGCTGAACCCCCCCAGCTCTCTCAGCCCGTCCTCACAGCAGAGGGGCTCCAGCCCTTTGATCTACTGCGAATAGACGCCATCTCCTGTCCCTCCCCTATATCCAAGCCCTAAATGAGCCTGGATTTCTTAGTATTCCGTGATTTATACAGTGGATTTCCCTGCTCCAACAGGCAGCACGGCGAAGGGGAGAAGGGTTGCACGGCGGTGGCAATAGCAGGGTCTCCAGCCGGCTTACAGCCGCGCCGGCCACATCCCTTCCCTGGAAGTTTCCCGACTGCTAAGCGTGCTGAATTGTAGAAGTCGAGCAAAATAGGCTTCTTAACTTAATGAGTAAACTAATTTGTCAGGCGGGCGCTGTTCTGTTTCCCTCCGCAGTGCGGGTCCTCTCTGCCAGCATCGCACATCTTGACGCGCCGGTTACTGCCCGGGTGGGAATAGCTCGGCCCCATCAGCAGGGCTGCGATTTGGCACCGAGGCTCTTACCACACAAAGATTTTCTTTTTTTGGGGTTTTTTTTTTTGTTTTGTTTTGTTTTTTGTTTAATAAAGCGTAAGACCGAACAGTTTGCTCTCACTCGTAGGTTCTGAAATATGCATTTAATTTAGGCTTAATGAGGAAATTACTGTACATAAAATGAAATGCCTGGCGATGGCTCTCCAGGATGGAGCTTCTGTGGGATGGGGGCTGGTGGGGACAAGTTAAGCTGGAAGATCTCGGGGATGCTGAGGGCTAAACCTGGAGCGATGAGGATGGACCTGCGAGGCAGGAGGGAAAGATGCTTGTGGTGAGACCCTAGGCTGCGAATGGCTGCAGCAAGGGAGAGCAAAGAGATGGATAGAGGAATGGCTTGAATATTCCAAGTATTTTTACATGTAGGCAAGTTTTCTCCTGTAAATGTGCCTCCCCAGTGTCAGCAGAGCTATTGCTGGAGCACTGGGGTCCCCAGCGTGTGCGATCTGTGGGTCGCAGGGCTTGTGGGGTGCAGAATGCCTATTCTCAGGTGTGCATGGGAGGAAAAGCAGGCAAAGAATTTGGAGCTCTTCGGCAAAGAATTTGGAGGTCTTCGGCAAAGAATTTGGAGCTCTTCGGCAAAGAATTTGGAGCTCTTCGGCAAAGAATTTGGAGGTCTTCAGCAAAAAGAATTTGGAGGTCTTCAGCAAAGAATTTGGAGGTCTTTAGCAGAGAATTTGGAGCTCTTCAGCAAAGAATTTGGAGCTTTTTAGCAGAAGGTGAGGGCTAATAGCCAGGCGTGCTGTTCCCCCATACCTCAACTCGGAGCCCCTCGTACCTATGGAAGAGCACAAAAGATCTCGGTGGCTACTTGTGATTCTAACCAGGGCTGAATTATTTCAGGTATTAGGGTATTTACTTTGGTATTTCAGCGGATGGGCAGGGTTGCAATGGTCTGTAAGGGAAGACTCTGGCTAGCTGAGGAATGGCTTTCAGTGAAAGGGCCTCAAGATGCGGGCTTCATCCGTCCCCTCCAGTTACACGGTTGGAGCGGTGGGGACGAGTTCAAAGCCACTGCACAAATAAACTCTAATAGCTTTCCTCTTGCATTTATGTTATTAGGGGGTTCGTTTGACTGGCATTATGATGATAAATGAAAAATGCTTTGCACCATTACGTTGGGCGCTAATGCGTAGTGGAAGAATTTCTACTCGTTTAATAAAAAAAAAAAAAAGGAAAGAAAAGAAAGAAGAGGCAGCGGCAGAGGGGGATGTGGTGGGTTTGTGCGGTGGCACTGAGCTATTTACATGCAGCACGACCCTTGGACCCGTCCTCCCCTTGCCCCTCTGCTCCTGCTGGGTTGGGGCAGGGGGAAAGCGAGCCGCTGAAGGGTTGCCATCACCTTGTAGTGAATAAATCCACACCCCAGGGCTCCGTGTGCCTCCCCTCTGGTAGTTTGCACACTCCCTTTCGCACCGCATCCCGCCTGACCTCATCCCTGCGGGGTTTGGGGTGCCACCTCCCTCCCCAGGTAGGAACCGGGAGCCGAATAGCTTTAGGGTTAAGCCCCCAAAAGCTGGTGCCGGAGTCTGCAGCCACCCTTGGAAGCCAGAGGAGGAGTTTGACAGTCCAAAGGCTTGCCTTCGTTTTAAAGCTGTGGAGCAAATTGAGTTCAGAGGGTCACTGTTACTCCCAGCTGCCGCGACAGAAATCCCTAATGCGCCGTATGCCGGCTTTCTCCAAAGCTTCGGCTGCTTTTTTATGAGGCACTGTCACTCTATTATCTGCCTCTGAGTTGGTCTTTAGCTCTTTAACCTCATGAGAAGGGAGGGAAAAGGAACTTTGAAAAGTGTGGGGGGGGAAGAAATAATAAAAGAGAACAGGATGCTCTGGAGAGCAGCTTTTCCTCCTCGGCCACGGAGCCGTAATTGGGTGCTTGGCAGGAGCCTGGCGTGAAAGGGGCAGGTTTGAAGGGTCACGGGGTTGGGGGGAGCTGGGGGTGGCCATGCCCTTCGGGAGGGGAGCTGGATGCTTGGGCTTGGAGCCGATCGGAGGCGCCCGCATCAAACAGGGACCGGCCGCCCTCAGCGTGGCTTTGGTCCCTTCCTGGTGTGGCCATGGAGGAAGGCGGGGAAGGGACGAGGTGGGGACGCTGATGGCAGGTAAGGCTCGGAGGGGACGAGCCCCAGCCTGCAGCAGGTCAAGGCTGGGCTGGGGGCTGCGGCACAGGGTGGCCAGGATGCATCACCCGTGGGTGCTGGTGGTGGTGTTAGGGGTTGTGGGTCTCTGGTGCAAGCTGGCAGGGGCTGAAACTGGGGAGGAAAGGATGGAGCAAAGAGATGATGCTCCTGGAGCAGAGAGATGAGTTGCTCAGTGCTCCTGCCCAACAGGCTGCAGAAAGAGGGGTGGGGGCATCCCAGCGTCACCCCACTGCTCTGAGCTGTCGCTGCTGCTCTGCAGAGGGAAACTGAGGCAGAGGGGTTAGGCGCCGAATCCAAGCTCTGCTGTGCAACCATGAGGTAAATGGGAAGAAGAGTGGGGCCAGAGGAGGCCCCGGAGATGCTGGGAGGGCTGGAGCCCCTCTGCTGGGAGGACAGGCTGAGAGAGCTGGGGGGGTTCAGCCTGGAGAAGAGAAGGCTCCGGGGAGACCTTGGAGCCCCTTCCAGGCCCTCAAGGGGCTCCAGGAAAGCTGGGGAGGGACTCTGGGTCAGGGAGGGGAGCCACGGGACGAGGGGGAAGGGTTTTACACTGGAAGAGGGGAGATTGAGATGAGATATTGGGAAGAAATTCTTTGCTGTGAGGGTGGTGAGCCCCTGGCCCAGGTTGCCCAGAGCAGCTGTGGCTGCCCCATCCCTGGAGGGGTTCAAGGCCAGGTTGGACGGGGCTTGGAGCAACCTGGGCTGGTGGGAGGTGTCCCTGCCCAGGGCAGGGGGGTGGCACTGGGTGTTCTTTAAGGTCCCTTCCGACCCAAACCACTCTATGACTCTATAAGAGGGGGGGCAGCGGTGGGGGCTACGAATTCCCTGGCCACCCTGCTCCTTTCAGCAGGGTTTTGCTGCTCCTGGCCGGCTGCTTGGCGGGTCCTGTGCAGCGTGGCAGGAGACAGGGCTTTTGCTCGGCGCTCTCTCCTGCATGCTAAACACGCCGTCTCCCTGCAGGATCCTGCAGACTTCTGCACTGCTCTGCTGCAGAGGGGGTGGGGAGGAGACGGCTTTCCTCTTCCAGCCCAGCAGCAGGCGGATGGCGGGGAGGTGGAAAGCAGCAGGGATGGAGTCCCTCCTCCCTTGGACACGTTCCTGCAGGGACGGTCTCCCCCAAAACGATCCCGTTTCGCGCTCAGCGAGTGCTCGACCCGACTTGCTGCGTGCCCGTGTGCTGCTGCAGCATTTAAGAGGAGCTGCTACGTTCACCCTGCTGGGATGTGCCACCTCGAGGGATGGGCAGCCTCGAGCATCCTGTTGCTGCCTGCCCCGGGGGGTTTCTGACTGCCTTTATTTCTGCTCCCCCACGGGTCCGTGGGTGATGTTGTCCTGGATTGGGGTTTGCAGACACCAGTTCCTTGCTTGACCTGCATCAGCCCGTGCTGCGGGTTAAGGTGGTGCTGGTGTTGCATCCTGGCAGGGTGCTGAGGCCGCCAGTGGTGTCTAACCATGGGTGCGCTGGGTCTCCTCCCCACATCCGAGTTGTAGTCGGTCCTGTATAAGCGCAGAGACTTTGTAGGAGAAGTTTTGAAGGAAACAAGCAGCTCCTACATTTCTTAGGGGGTACGTTGTCGTTTGTTGGGTTTGTTCGTTCTTATGAAGACAGGCTGAGAGCGCTGGGGGGGTTCAGCCAGGAGAAGGCTCCGGGGAGCCCTTCCAGCCCCTTCCAGTCCCTCCAGGTGCTCCAGGAAAGCTGGGGAGGGACTCTGGCTCAGGGAGAGGAGCCACGGGATGAGGGGGAACGGTTTTACACTGGAAGAGGGGAGATTTCGATGAGATGTGAGGCAGAAATTCTTGGCTGTGAGGGTGGTGAGCCCCTGGCCCAGGTTGCCCAGAGAAGCTGTGGCTGCCCCATCCCTGGAGGGATTCAAGGCCAGGTTGGACGGGGCTTGGAGCAACCTGGGCTGGTGGGAGGTGTCCCTGCCCAGGGCAGGGTGGTGGCGCTGGGTGGTCTTTAAGGTCCCTCCCAACTCTAACCATGCTGTGATTCTAAGTGAGGTCTTCTGTTGAGCTTGTTGGGAATCCATTGGGTTTGGTGTCATTCCTGGGAGCACATTCCCCTTTTCTTCCCTTGTGCTTGCGTCGATTTTTTTTCAAAATCCGAACCCAGGCTCTTGGACTTGGCCTCCTTCCTCCGACACCTCCTCCAAACCAACTTGGAGGTGGTTTGATCTCTCCCAGCACTGGGAGCTGCTCGCTGTGAGCCAGGGATGGCTGGGACCATGCATGGCCCTGGGCTGAGCTCTGGGGCTGTGGTGGTCCTTGATCTGCAGAGACGCGAGCTGAGGGAGGAAAAGCATGAAGGTTTTATCTTGCAAAAAGCCTTCAGGAGAGCAAGTTGTGGTGGGTGTGGGGAGAGCTGGGAGTGATGGGGTGGTTTGTTTGGGAGGAGATGAAGGCTCTTGGCTGGAAGAAACGGGCAGTGCATGAGGAATAGCTGGAGCAAGGTGCCTGGGAGGGGTCTGGAAGCCTGCAGGGACCCTTGAGCGGTGGGAGATGCTGGTGTCTGCTCAGGGTCGGATCTCCACATCCCCAGATAAACTCCCACGCCACAGCCATTGCCTCTGCTTTGGTTACCGGCAAAGGCAGCATCGCCCAGGGGTCTGTGGGGCAAGAGCACACCGGGCGGCTTGTGGTCTTCACAAGGATGTCCCTGGTACTCCCAAAATGCTCCATATTTTTTAAGCCAGATCCAGAAAACGTGTAGCTTTTTCCCTCCTTTCTAATAATTCCTTCTTTTCAGAGCTAAAATAAAGCACTGAAAGAGAAGGAGAGCACACCAAAAATGGAATTTTTTTTTCTAAAAAAGAAGGTTTTTATTTGTGCCTGACAAAGAAACCGCCATGGAAAATAGGTCTCTTTTTTGGGGGGGAAAAGCGACATTCTGAATGGGGTGAGGGTAGAGAAGGAAAGAGAGATCGCATTAAAAACTTCCACCAGCTCCAGTAATGAGATTAAGGGAGCTGCCAGATGAAACCATCTGCCTAATCTTTTACCCAGAGCCGCTCTGTTCCCAGCTCCCATCCAAGGATGGGACCAAAGCCACCTTCTGCCATGGCCTGGCCCGACAGAAGATGCTCCGGTTCCTGCATCCCCGCAGCCGGGGAAGGACCGCCACTCTCCAGACGCTGAGCTCCTCTCTGCCAGCCAGCAGGAGGGGGAAAGAAAAAGGGAAAAAAAAAAATAGAAAAAAGAAGGGGGGGCGGGAAAAAAAAGGCACTCATAAAAAAGACAGTTTGACATTTTCTTGACTGTTTTGAAATTTTCCTAGCACAACAAGCTGTTTATCCGCCACTCCAGCTCTTATTGAATTAAAGTGTGGAGGGGGTGTTAGGAAGAAATCAATTCGTGCTCCATATGCTGCTCTGCCGAGGAACGTGGCTCGCCGCACACTATGGAATATGTAGGGAAGGGTGGGGGAAGGAGAGATAAATCCATCAGCTAACAAGATAAGTGCCTTGTTCCTCCATCTGTTACTGCTGTGTCCTTATCTGGGATTGCAGCGTGGCAGCAGTGATACATCTTGTGTCAGGTATTATATTCCAAATTCATATGAATGAATTTTCATGCTCGCACCAATCCATGATCCAGCCGTGGGTGCGGGGTTTGCTGCGGAGCCGCCGGCTCTTTCAGGCTTATCCTCGCCCGGCTCTTTGACTTGTTGGAATTTATGACTTTGAGAGGCATCAAGTAGGCGCAGCGCCGGCTGGATGAGGGTTTGGTACAGCTGGGAGGAGGACCTGGAGGCTGTCCAGCCTCGGGATGCCGGCGGCGCCGACACGTGCTTTATAGATGGGAAAATCAGCCTGGGAATTAAGTGCGTGGTTAGAGGTGGCAGGAGGAACAAGAACTTCTCAGGTCTTCGCTTTTCTGCTGGGTGTCTTTAGGTGGAGTGTCGTAATTAGCTACGGCAGCTCTGGGGCGAGGGGGCTGGGGTCCAGCCTGCGTTAGGGTGGTTAGCGGGGAGAGAGGCAGAGCCAAAGCACGGCTCCTGTCATCCTTAGATCAGGGATTTTTAGAGGCATCAACCTCCGCTCCTGATGGAGGAGCCAGGTTTCAGCACGGAGCCAGATAGCCGGGATTTTTGGGAGCAGAAGTTGGATGAGATGAGCAACCTTGGGGAGCTTGTTTAGCTGTACGTGCCCGAACTCCTAACGCTCTTCTCTGCCCAGCTGCAAACCAACTCCAAATTCATCTGGCTGCGAAAGCGCCGGCGTTTCTAGATGGTGCCTGTGTTTAAAATCAATTTAGCTCTGGCCCGGCCTCAAGACCTGAACTGGATTCAGTGGCTCAATACGCGATGAGCCAGGCTCTTCGGAGCTGGGAGCTGCTCTCAAAGTCTAGTTTTAAGGCTAATCCCAAACCGTCCTCGCCGGATGGCTGCTGCGCTCCCGATTGACTGTACAAATGAAGGCTACTGAGGAATTTTGTGGGTGGTCTCCAATACCCTGGTCTCAGTATAACCAGATCGCTGCCTGAAATCTTGGTCGTTACAAGCGTCTAGTCAGCTCGGTGTCCGCAAAGCTTTCTGCGGCTTGAAGGGATAAATCAAAGTCTGGCCGGGATGCAAGGAGGCTTGTAAAAGCCACGGCGGCGGCGCAGAGCGATGCAGCTGGGGCGAACCAGCGGTATTAGTGTTTGCCGCTTTGTCTTTTTTGAATGCGCTCGTGTTTGCTGTCGTGCCAGCTTTTCCTGGAGAGGACACTGTAGAGATGCCGCAAGTTTAGACGGGGAATAGGAATGCATCGAAGTCATCTCTTAACTGGCCATACTTGACTGCGTCTCTCTTGACCTGCAACCCCTTGGGTTGCCCTGGAGGACCTGCCGCTGCCGAGCAGATGAATTAAGTCTGCACAGGCTCGCAGGCAGCTTCGCAGAGGGTTTTCTCTCTGTCTCTTGGCTCGGGGACTTTTTACACAACTGGGCGATGGGCGGGGGAGGCCGGAGCGAGATTGGTGAAGGTCAAAGGCAAATCCCAACCGTTGCTGGGACCTACAGGAAAGCTGGGGAGGGCCTCTGGATCAGGGAGGGGAGCCACAGGACGAGTGGAACGGTTTTAACCTGAAAGAGGGGAGATTGAGATGAGATATTGGGAAGAAATTCTTTGCTGTGAGGGCGGTGAGCCCCTGGCCCAGGTTGCCCAGAGAAGCTGTGGCTGCCCCATCCCTGGAGGGGTTCAAGGCCAGGTTGGACGGGGCTTGGAGCAACCTGGGCTGGTGGGAGGTGTCCCTGCCCAGGGCAGGGGGGTGGGACGAGATGGTCTTTAAGGTCCCTTCCAACCCAAACCACTCTGTGATTTAATTTTAGGCTTGTTGTTAGTCTGGGTTCACATTCGCTAGCGGGCGGCGCAGGCTGTAGCACCGTGCCCAAGCCAAGAATTTAGAAACCTGTTTTTAGAAGCGAAGTCTTAATTTGGAATTAAAGCGCCGGAATTGCTAATGGGCTCGTGGGACTAAAATGTGTCTGGGTCCCGCTTTCTGCTTCTTGTGTGTGCCAGACTCCTTTGAGTAACATCCACGGAGGGGGATCACTCCGGGCGATGCTGAGGGCTGGGTAAGAGGAGTCAGTCCATCACCAAGACCTTTGGAAAGAGAGAAAGTGAGACGCTGCCATGAAGTACCTGGCTCCTAAGCATCCCCCTGGCCTGGGGCTGGGATCTGGGAGGAATTCAGCCCCCTCGGAGTAAACGGCAGATGTTCAAATGTGCTTAGCTTGGGGGCTGCTTGTTGGGGTGAGTTGTCTTTCTGCTGTTTAGCGCATCGGTCCCAGAGGGATGCAGGAGTTGAAGCAGCAATAAAAGCAGGAGTCATGCCTTTTTTCTGGTGGTCTGTCCCTCACCTTTCATGCCCGCGCACCTCAGCTGCAGAATAAAAGCCAGGGCACTTTGCCGGCACGAGCAGTGTAGAGAGCAGGTTTCACTTGCGGAGTGGTAAAAAGTTTTGGGAATGGGTAGGGAACAGGACCTTGAGCTCAGCTCACCCCGGGTTCCTCCGGAGCGCGGGAGGTGCGGTTTGATCTTGAAATATCCTTTTTGAACCCGCGCTGGAGCGGAAAAGGCAGAGCGTGAGAAGCGGGAGCGCATGGTCCCTGCCCTGCCTGCAGGAATCGGTGGTGGGACAAAACCCGGGCTCGGAAGCGAGGGCTGCGAAAGCCAGGTGTGCCCAAGCCAGAGAGGATCTTTTCCTTTCTCATCGCCCACCTTCTTGTTCTCGAATAAAGATGCTATTTTTATTTTCCCTTCTGTTTAGCCCCGATGGGCTTAACCCATCTCTGCAGAGGCGCAGAAATCCCATCTCTAATTTCAATTAAGAGCGCTCCTTTTGATTGCAGCCCAGGCTGGGGTTTGGGATCTATTCCTAATCCCTATATTAGCACTGATTCATCTTTTCCATGAGTATTATCATCAGCGGCCCTTAGGGAAGGGAGGGGAGGGATCTTTTGGGAGGATAAATACCATTTGTTTGTGTTTGTATTAGCTTCCACGCCGCATCCTGATTACATCCCGCATTTTGACACAACAATTATTATTAATTTCTCGGCGTCTGCATTTGGATTCTCGCCGACACAAAGGGAAGATGACGGATAATGCCAGGCTTGGTAAGTGGGTGGGGGAGGGATGGAGAAGGGGATGGAGGGAATGTGGGGGGGGGGCAGATGGGTTATTATTAGATTGCAATTCTCCATGTGGAGCGGGGAAGGTATTTCTCAGCAGATGTCGGCACGGGCTATTTATCCGCACGTTAGCGCCGGCGGAGCGATTGTCTGGGCTCCCCTCATCCCTTCCCCTCTCTGCCCCTTTCCAGGGAGAAATCCCATCAGCTCTTTATCGTGGGAACTGGCTTTTCCGGAGAGCCCCTTCTGCTCGGGTGCTGCCGGCTTTGCAATTAACTTTGCAAAGGTGAGCCCCGGCTGACGAAGAAGCGAGCGGCGGTGTTGCGGGAGGGCTTTTCCCCGCAGATGAGGGTTTTGGAGAAGCTCTGCCGGGTCCAAGTCCCTTCGGGGATGGGATGTAAAGAGTTGGTGGCCGTTGTGGGAGCTCCTGTGGCTTGTCCAACATCATTACAGGAAAAACTGAGGTGGGAACCTGCCGATCCTGCCTCCTTGTTTCAAAGACGTGGTCCTTGACCCAAAGCGTTGGATGCTTGGCTGGGGCAAAGGCGGGCGCTAATGCGCGGCAAGGTTGATGGAGAGACATTGCCGGTGGAGAAATTGGAGCAGGACACATGCCCCAGTGCTCCTCCTCCATCCTTGCTGCTGGGGATTTTTGCGAACTGCCTGCTTTTTTTTTCTTTAACCGGTCATCATAGGAGAATTGCAGCAGGGCCAGTGCATGGAGCACAGCCCAGGTGATGCAAAATCTAGAAAAATACGCAGGAAATTCCTTGTTCTCCCAGATCTTGCGTCCATCACCTGACTTAAGCTGTGTTGTACCTGTTGGCACCCGAAGCAATGCACTGGAAGGGAAGGTCTCCTGCCTTTCCCGCGTCTCGGCCGTTGTCTCACCCCTTCCCCGCAGTGTTTGTGCTTGCGAAGCGCCGGGTGGTTCTTCCCCTCCTCTTCCCGGGCGGAAGGAGGTTTGAGTTCAAGCTGGGAAAATAATAAATAAACCAAAGGAACTAACTGTGATTCAGCGAGCATCGATTTCTGGGGTTGCTCGTGAAACACGGAGCGATGCTTGCGATGGAGGAGAGGCTAGAGGAGAGGAGGAACAGATGGGTCTTTGAACCTTTGTGGAACCTTCCACCTCTTCATTATAAATCTGTGCAGGGCGGGTGATTTGCTGGAATACCGTTTCCTCCTCAGCACGGATACCGCAGGTGGTGATGGAGTTGCTCCGGTGGCTCGTGCGTGGGGTTGGGAGGGGAGGAGGGGGCCCGAAGTTGTGGGGCTTTAGCAGTGAGATCCCCTGGCTGCGGCCGGAGCTCGGCAGGGATTTGGGGGATGAGCAGAAACGCGGCGGGTGCTTGACCCTTGCTGGGGTTGGAAAGTGCCTTCGCAGCCGCGCTTAGAGCAGCAGCACAAGGTCAAGCTGTATCTCTGCCCGAGAGAGGGCCAGACGCATTGACCTTGTAAACTCGTAAAATCATCCAGAAGAGGTATGGGGGTGTTTTTTCTTCTTTAACACCGGAGCTTTGGCTGTGCCACAGTGTGAGCGCCCACCCTCAGCGCTGGGTCCCATGGCACAAAGAAGCTCTCCCCTTGTGCTGGCCCCTCGTGTCGGCATCTTGCAGTGATGGGGGAGGAGTAAAGCTTTATTTCTTGGATTTGTGGTTCTTTTGCTAGCCATGCCCTCCCCTTAACGTAGCCAAATCCCTCTCCTTGTGCTCGCCCCCTTCTGCCTAGTGTCCTGCCCATCCCAAGCCCTTCGGCGTGTCCCGGAGCTGAGCCCCGGCTCCCCTTCATGGAATCGTAGAACGTGTTGGGTTGGAAGGGACCTTTAAAGACCATCTAGTCCAACCCCCCTGCAGTAAGTGGGGACATCTTTAGCTAGATCAGATTGCTCAGAGCCTCATCAAGCCTGGCCTTGAATGTCTCCATCATGTCTCCATTCAAGCCATGCCTTGAATGTCTTCATCTCTCCTACCTGGCCGGCGGCTGCGCTGGTTTTCCCTCTAGGGCAGGATGACAGGATCATGGCGTATCTCCAAGTGGGGCAGGATTTCTCATGCTGATGAGCTGGGCCTTCCCAGTCGTCATCCTGTGAAGTGTTTAACCCCTGAGGCCCTGCTCCCAGGGCTGGCAGCTCCCACCGAGGGGCGGCTGGTCCATCCCAGCGGTGTCAAGGCAGTCGGATGCCGAGGGCTGTGGTGCTTGGAGCTTGCCCCTGACCACTGGAAGGGGTTATATGCGTATGTCTATACGTTGAGGTGTCATGTTGTGGGCAGTGGCTCATACACAAGGCTCCTGGTCTTGGTGGGGACCAAGCTGGGACGGCAGGAGACCGTGGTCCTGGCTCTGAGCTGGAGTCCTGCCCACAGATAGAAGCGGAGGGCGCTTTTGAAAGCTTTTTGTCGAAATAGGGCTACTTTCCCCGCTGCGTGGCGGCTGCTCTGGCCGATGGACAAAGCTGGGCTTGCCGGGGCAGCCGGCTTTGTCTCCACCAGCGATGCAGAAGGTCTTTGCCATGAGCCAAGCAGCTGGGCTTGGCTTGCAGAGGCCAGTGCCGGGGAAGGGAGCCTGGTCTCTTCTGGAGAAGAGAAGAATTCTCTTTCTGGAGAGAGAGGAAGACGAATTAGGAGATTTTGGTCGGGTTTTGCCCCTTCTAGGAGCTTGTTGTGTGAGTAAGGGAGAGCGAACTGGGCTGGAAGCATCTCCTGGGTGTAGGTGGTGAAGCATTTCCCTATGGGTTGGAATGGGCACGGCTTGGCACTGCCAGAGAAAGCTATCGATTTGATGCCTTGCCCTGAAATTGGGCCAAATCGCAATCTCTGGAACCAGCTATTGAAATTAAAGAACGTGTGTGCATCGTGATATGCAGTTTTTTTGGAAGCGGGGTAAGCTGGAAGGGCAAGAAAGGCTGAGCTTGGGGCAGGGGTGATGGATGCGGCGTGACCTGGGGATGAGGAGCGGCTCGGTCCCTGCTGCAGAGCAGCCGGGTGATCCTGGCCAAGCCCCTTCTCCTTGTTTTCCTCCTCAAACTTTGATCTTTTCAGCCTTTAAGCACTTCCAGCTGTGGATTTGTATGTTCAATATCCAACGCAACGCCTGTGGTGTTGCTAGGGGTTAGCATAATGGCGATAGTAATGCGGGGAATTATCAGAGACGTTATCAGCACAATCAAACCCAAACTTTGCCGCTTTCCCTATTCACCCCGAAAGCAGGACCGGCTTTCTGTGTGGCGTGACCTGTAGGTGCTGGAGCCAGGCCATGGGGTCATCTCTCCTAATAGGAAATCCTTTGTCCTTAGAACAATAAATCCGGCGCTTCGTTCCCTCTCTTGCATCTTTTTATGTCCATTTGCACATTGAAATCTCTTCAGCTGACTCCTGCCAGTCTTTACAAAAAGCTTTTGCTGCTTCAGATGTTTCAAAGATGGAAGGGTTGCCCATCAACCGGAGAGCTTTCCTTGTAAGCAGCAGAAGGCAGTGGGAGGGAGGTGAACGCATGTGGAAGAAATGGGAAAGGGAGGCAAAAAGAGAAGGGGTTTTGTACCCTGTTCTCCTGGGGGAAGCATTTTTTTTTTTTATCTCTAAATCTGTGTAATTGATGCCCAGATACTCTGGTGATGAGTGTCTTAGAAATGCATCTGCAGTAATAATCTAATATCCGTTTGTTAGGGCTCCAAGGAAATCTAATAATACTGATGCTTTGCCTAATAGAGCTCCTTTCATCCCAGGATAAAATGCAAGGAGTTTGAGATGGAAAAGACCAATTTTAGGTCGTGCAGTTCATCTTCCCTTCCAACGCGAAGTCTCGAGGTATTTTGCAGACGTTAAATAATTAAAGAGCAGTTATGCCGCTCGGGATTGTGCCGCAATCCCCGGCGGGATGTGAGCCAGGAGCACTGGGGTTTACTGGGAACCTCGTTGGTTGTGTGCTGGTCTGGACTCCCGTGCTGGGAGGGGAGGTGATGGCCGGTTCATCCGATCCCGCCCAGCCCAGCTTGGCCCCGCTGGTTGATGATGATGATGGTTCTGGGACGTCATCCCTGCTAGATGGGGATTTATCAGTGGCAGCGGGATTGGGGTGGCAGCTTGGTGGCCGCAGAAGTGGCCTCACCTCTCCCCTGACCCTCCACATGAGCGATGGAGGATGGTGGCAGTCGATGGAGCTCGCCTGAGCTGGAAGCCGAGTTGTCCCTTCTGCAGGAGCAGCTGCGAAGGGGAGCTGCGACCAGAGTTCCCAGTTCACCAGCTCCTGGTGGTAATCGTAGCAGAAGAATCTCCTTTGCTTTCTGGTGGTTCCAGTTGTGACGCGAGTTCCCGGTTCACCAGCTCCTGGTGGCAGTTGTAGCAGAAGAATTTCCTTCGCTTTCTGGTGGTTGCGATCGTGTCGGTTGGTTGTTTTTTGAAAGAAGGTGCATAAAGGTCTGGGTTTACATCTCTGGGTGCTGCTCTTTGGCTTTGCTCCGCACAGGAGTGGGACCAGCCCCGGATTTGGGTCCCTCCATTGCTGGACCCAAACCAGGGGTGACCCCAGCTCAATGCCATGGAGGATCTTACTCCCTCCTTGTGCAAGGCTTGCCCTAATTGCCCACAGACCAGGCAGGATCGGGCCCCAGGGCTCTCCTTGCCCAGGGCTTGTAGGGAGAGCGGCTCCTGCTCCGGCTGGAGGAGGCAGGGGCGGCTGCGGCTCCCATCAGTTGTAGCCCATTTATCTCCATCTTTCCCAGGACGAGGGGTGGCAGGAGGGCGGGATTTGGGGATTTGCAGAATTGATGGTATCTGCAGTGAGGTATGTGGCCCCTGCGGCTCCGTGCGGAGCCGAGCCGGTGGCGAGGGGGAAATCACCTGTGACCGGTTCCTCGGATCTGCCCTCCTGTAAATAACCGTAGATGAAAATGTCAAGCCCAGAGCTCCTAATGCCAGGCAAAAAGAGGGGATAAGCGGAGGGAAATGTGTTGCGTTGGCGTGAGAGGTGGAGGGGGACGGTCAGCATGTGATGGAGATGGAAAACCCTGGGCAGGGAGGGCTGGAGCCGGCCATCCCCCCGGGATGGGGGACAGATGCCAGGAAGATGTTTGTGACCCAGTCTGGGACTCATGGGGATGGGACGGTGTGTGCCGCGGGGTGGCCGGGTTGAGCGGTACCTCCTCCTCCTTTAGGATGCTCACCTCCTTTAGGTGATCCCAGCTCCTCGGAGTCGGATTTTCATAGTCAAAGGTGCAGATGTGGCCTCTCGCCGCGGGCAGAAACACTCGGCGTGGAGGGATGGCTGCTCCTCTTCCCCCGGCCAAGGCTCTGCCGCCTCCTCCCGGTCCTTCGCTTCTCTGCTGAGAGCGCTAATTAGAGGGCCAATTAGTGTTCAAGGTCAATTCGATTTGCACACTCGCTCGGCTAGGGATCGGAGGGAGCCCGTCTCCTCGTTTCGCACGGCGCTGGGGGTCAGGGCATGAATAGCCGGGCTGCGTCAGAGCGGGAGGTGAGAGGGCTGCTCCCTCCCCAGCGCACATCTGGGGGGGGCTGCTGTGCACATCTGGGGGGGGCTGTTGTGCACGTCTGGGCGGCACTGGCTGGGCTGATGGGAAGCAGCAGGTCCCAGTGTGCTGCGAGGGGCGCAAACCTCTGCCACCGTCCATCAAGAGCTTGCTGAGGGGGAGCGGAGCTCAGAAGCCCTCGAATAGTGGGGGGGGGGGAAAGGAAAGTTTTGGGCAGCTCGGAGAGGTGATAGCGAAAGGAAAGAGAGGTGGAGAAATGGAGGGTTTGGAATTGTTTAATTTGCATTTTCAAGCCCTGGAGCTGGTGGTTTTGCTGCAGAGGACGGCAGTAGGTCGAGGAGCGGGTAGACGCCGAACAGCCTGGTTGTCCTCGGTTCCCTGTGCCGAATCCTGCTCCAGCCCCGCCAGCTCTCCGGACGGGAGCACTTCACCTTGTCCGGGAGCTGGGACAGCACTCAGGGGATGGAATATCCTCTCCAGGAAATCGTGTGTGCGGGGATAAGCCCTGGCAGCTCCCCTTTAGCACAGCTGGATGTTGCACCGTCCCAGCTGGCCCGCGAATTTGGCTTGTTTTGGGGTATGGGGCAAGTACCAGAACCCGCTTTTTGTGGCCCCCTCGAGTGCAAGGGTGCAGGAAAATGCCTTTACGTGGTTCTCCACCAGGCTCTCTGTGGGTTTGACGGTGGATAAGGTGCACAGACTGCCCTGCGGTACCGATGCCAGTGCGTGGAAAAGATTGGTAGCCCCCTACCCTGGCCCTGCCATCAGGATTCCTGGGCATAAAACAAGGAGCAGATGGAGCGGGAACCTGCTGCTCACCCATCCATGGGGCGCGAGCACCCTGCTCGCCTGGCTTGCCCCAGCGTGGCATTTTTCCCCTCCCAAAAAACCTGGGGTTTTGGGGCAGAAATACCCATACGGCACGCAGGCACGTCCGCCGTCTCCTCCGCCAGCGCCCGCAGCCCGAGCTGGCTGTGTGAAATCTGCGCTGGGGGCATCCGCTTGATACCAGCTCCAGTCCAAAGGCGAGGAGGAATGCGGAGACCGGCAGTGCCGGACTGCATACTAATGGCTCCGGAGCTCGCAGGGAGCAGGGAAGAGAAAGGGAAGGAGCCAGACTGCAGCTCCTGGCTACCCGCGATTGATTTATTACCGGGTTTGCTGATGAATGTGTGAGAAAACGCTATTGGTGATAAAGCAGAAAGCCCGTAATTAAAGTCGCGGCTCTCAGTTTTTAAGCACGGCTTGCGTGTTTTCTGCTCTTCTGGCAAATTTTTGCGTCTTGGGGCCGCTCGGCAGCGTCCCCTCCTGCCCCTGGCTGTCGCAGGGTGGGAAGGGGCAGGGGATGGCATTAAGGGTCCCAGTGGCTGCTTTGGAGAGGGAATATGGGATTTTTTTGGGAGAAATGGGCTCCTTGCTCTGCCACAGCGACGAACACATCTGCGCTGTGCACCGGGGAAATTTCCCCCCCACTATCCCTCGGACTTGGCAGAGCAGCGCAAAGGGACGGGCGGGATCCGGGGGGATCCGGGGCACTGATGCTCTTTCCCAGCACAGGGATGAGGGATTTACTTTAAATCCTTGCTGCACGCTGGCAGAGGGTGCTCAGCACCTTCGTTAGAAGTGGTTGCCCATGGTTTGC
>VYZM01024154.1:60504-71897 GCA_013398915.1 Dromas ardeola
GAAGTGCTAAGGAGCAAGTTGGGTGCTGCCGCCGCAGTTGGCTGCTGATTTGAGCAGACTGAAAAATCCAGGCTGGCCAAGTTTTACGTGGTTTGGTTTTTTTTTACCCCAGCCACCCTCCCCGGCTCTCGCCGTGGCCACGCGTGGCCTGGGCAATGCCTCTTCGGCCAACGTTTCTTTGGGTATCGTTGCGCCGCACCGCGCTTAATTGCCTGATTCAACATTTTCAAGGGTATTTGGAGGAAATGTGGATGGTTCATTGACTGGTATTTGAAGGAAGCGGGGAATTTAATTAAAAAACATGAGGGAAAATTAGTAGTAAAGGAGACTGATTGCATGGCTTGATGCAGGGAGGATTTAGGTATGGCAGCCCGGCCGGGGACCAGGAAGCGCCGGCTCCCTGCTCCATCCCGGTCCTCTGCCCTTGGGGAAAATAATAACAAGGGGAAGCAGAAGGGGGAAAAAATATAGCTGTTTTTTATTGTTGTTTGTGATTTTTACATAAATTTTGCAGATTGCACAGCCTGGTGGTGGGGTTTTTTTTGGTTTGGTTTTTTTTTTTTTTTTCCTCCTGTCGGCTCTGTTTAATGCAAACGGCACCTTCCTGCTGATTGCAATCACAGGCTGATTGAGAGAGGATGGCTCTGCCTGGGCTGGGGAGGGAAGGAGGGGAGCCTTAACCCTTTCTCTCGCCTCCCCTCATCCCATCCTCCTGGCTCACTCCTTCCTCGGTGCCTCGAAACCCCGCTCCCAAAAGGCCTTCTGCTTATATATGCACAAGACGGTCTGCGGCTCTAATAGTGAATTTATTTTAATAAGCGAAGGCTTTGAAATAGATACAGACCTGCCTGCTTCAGGGCACGGGCCCAGCTCTAGCTTAATGTGATTAGGAAGAAACTTTTCGAGCTGAGGAACCATCGCCTATCTGCTTGCTGCAGACGGGTGCCCCGGGAGGCAGGGAGCAGAGGTGGGTGCCTCTGCTCGGCGCATCGTTGTCTGCTCCGTCCCGGTTCTTGTATCCTCCTCATCGTTCTTGTATCCTCCTCATCGTTCTTGTATCCTCCTCATCAGCTCACATGGATGGGTGCCGCGGGAAGCCGCCTGCCAGCTGATGCGCGTGCTTTGTGTCGGTGCGTGGCTCTGGGGATGGGTCCAGGAACCGGGGTGATGTATCTAAGGAGCATCATGGAGAGCTGTGGTTTCAGCGTTGGCTTTGCACTACGGCTGCTGGAGCCATGTGGGCTTTTTGCAAAGTCCCATCCTGTAAAGGCTCTTAAACCTCCGTAATCCCTTAAATGGAGAATTTAACGCAGGACACAGAGGATGTTGGCATGGGATCCCCGCTGCAGCTGGGGCTCTGGGGCCTCAGCACAAGAAGGACATGGACCTTCTTGTCCAGAGGTCCAGAGGAGGGCTGGGAGGGCTGGAGCCCCTCTGCTGGGAGGACAGGCGGAGAGAGCTGGGGGGTTTCAGCCTGGAGAAGAGAAGGCTCCGGGGAGACCTTCCAGCCCCTTCCAGTCCCTCAAGGGGCTCCAGGAAAGCTGGGGAGGGACTCTGGAGCAGGGAGGGGAGCCATGGGACGAGGGAGAACGGTTTTACACTGGAAGAGGGGAGATTGAGTTGAGATATTGGGAAGAAATTGTTTGCTGTGAGGGTGGTGGTGAGCCCCTGGCCCAGGTTGCCCAGAGCAGCTGTGGCTGCCCCATCCCTGGAGGGGTTCAAGGCCAGGTTGGACGGGGCTTGGAGCAACCTGGGCTGGTGGGAGGTGTCCCTGCCTAGGGCAGGGGGGTGGAACTGGGTGATCCTTAAGGTCCCTTCCAACCCAAACCATTCTGTGGTGATGATCGCATTGGGGAGCTAGATGAGTGCTGTTGCTGCTTGCTCAGGTTTATGCCCGTCGCTTGTGTGCTCTCGGCTCTAGATCCCACGTGTTGCCCCAAGGCAAGGTGCAGGGATGTTGCCATGCTTGCACGGCGGCACGCCGAGCTCTGGCCAGGCACCTGGTGTCGCGCGTCTCCTCCAAAAAAACCTCACTCCCCTGACGAATGGGGATGCGGGGATTGCTCCCGTCTCGCTGCAGATTGCCGGTGCTTCGGGTGGGGGAGCTGGGTAGCTGCGAGGACACGCTGCACCGTGCTGATAACCGCGCTTCTTAAGGGTTAGCACCTTCATGCCAAGCCACGTCTTGTTGCATAAAACCAACGTGGGTTTTAGGTATCGTGCAGAAATATGAGCGAAGGTGGTCCTGGTCCCCTCTCGCAGGCGTTTGGGGCTGCGATGCCGCTCGGTGGGACCTCAGCAAGGCCAAGCACGTGCATCCCGAAATTCGGCTCTGCCGGTTTCCCCCCGCCATTCCCTTGCTCTGTGATAAAGGCGCCGTAAGAGATAGGGAGCCGAGCGCTTTGCAGGCGCAGCGATGCCTGCACCGAGGTTGGGAGCAAACGTGGTTCATGGGCTGATAAGTTACCTGTGAAGGCAATGACTTTGGGGATTGGATTGCGTTGCCCAACTCGGTTACGTCTAGATAACATCGTGGTTTAAGGCATCGATCATTTCAAAGGAACCTGCAGAGGGATTTTAATGCCTCGCAAATTGCTTTTCCTTCTATTCAATTTACATTCGCGATTGCATGGAGCATATTTAGGAGCTTTCCAAACCGCCACAAACAATGACAAATCTCCCCTGGAATGTTCTTCTCTTGCAGTAAATTGGACCTGACAAAAGAAGGGGAGAAACTTCAGCCCTCCTCCTTGCGCCATAAGGGCCTTTTAACCCCGGGGCTCGTGCTCGCCCGCTCCCTACCTGCCGCCCTCCGTAGCGAGCGCGGGGAAAGGCTTTGCTGCGATGCTACAGCATCCTAAGGGCTGTGTCGGGATGCGCTGCCAAGAGGCACGCGTGAGACAAGCCGCCGATCCTGAAATCGCATCCCTGTAGAAAGCCTTATTGATGGAGCTGGAGCCTCTCAAATTAAAAGGCTGCTGGCTGGGATGCGTAGCAGAGGGGCTCTTCTACGTGTAATAGCGAGTCTTTAGGCGGGTTTTTTCCGGGGTGCTGGCTACGGCGTGGGGCACGAAGAGGTGCCTCTGGATTGAAATGCGTTTTTTTCGCTGTTAAGCAGGCTCGATAGCGCTGCCAGCCCTGTCGCTGCCGCTCGGGTCCTGCCCGGCCCACAGCCCGGATGGGATTCTCGCTAATTGAAATGTAATCAATACGGCGGTGATTGGTTTGCTGGCGAGAGAGGATCCCTTTCTGCCGCCAGAGGGACAGGTTGCCCTGGTATCTGGGGAAACACAGGAGTCTACAGCCTCACGTGGGCATCTCAGCCATGCCCCTTTGGGATTCCCAAGCTGCCCCAGCACGGATGGGTCTGATTCTCACAGTTTAGGAGCTACAACGTGCTTTAAATCTTTGGTCCTTATGCGTGCCCAGTGTCCTCTTTGCTCCCATACCCTTGGGTTTGGCATAGGTGTCTTTCCCGGGGCTCCTGATGGGATCGGTGATGGGTAGAGGGCTGGAAGAGGAGTGGAAATGCCAGGAGGAGGGAAGGATGGTTTTGCCCGTCAGCTTCCATGACTCGCTTCACGCCGGCACGGCCTTTTCCCACGCTTCCCCAGCCATCAAGCTGTGGTTGGGCACACAGGTCTCTCACCTGTGTTGTTATTTCATTTTCCTGCCCTGCTTCTGCATATTCATGAGCCCGTTCCTCTGCCACGGACAGCCAGCGTGGTCCCACGAACAGGAGCGTGCCGTGCTCGGATCATCCTGATTCCCCTCCAGCTCTTATCTGTTGCTTACTGGGAGCTTTGGGAGCCGGCGCAGAGATGCGATGGGTTTGCTCCGAAACTCTCATGGGGTTTTTCCAGGAGCATTTGTTGCCCCAAAGGCCGTCTTGCAAGCCCACGTGGCTCCTGCTTGCCCAGATGCACCTGGGTGACCCCGCAGAGCACCCCGAAGCTTCTGCAATTAGTTTCCCAAATGGAAATCTAAAGAGCGCAAAGAGGCCAGCTGAGCTCCTTGTTTGTCATGGCCAAGACGCCCGAGTGAAGCATCTCGCTGTGTCGACGTCCTCCGATTTGCTATCTGGCGCCTGCCAGAGCATCGCTCTGATAGAGCCGGAGATTTCAGCTGGAAAATGTCAACTCGCCTTGGATGGATTAAGCCCAGGAGTTTTGGCGTCGTTCCTGGCACCTTTTTATCTCGTTCCTCCATGAGGCTGCGATCCCAGGAATGACCATGCTCGAGGGGAAAGCAGCAATCAAATGCGGCGAGGAGTAGAGCTCTTACAAAAGAGCAAAGCCTATTGCCGAGGCCCCAAGTGGGGACAGGCTTCCCAAGTCCTTTCATTTAGCTGGGGCTGCTGTTTGGGGATGGTGTGTTCAGCTCTTTCTCTGATTTTCCTGCGCTTCGGGGGTCTGAGATGAAGCTTTTCGGTATTACCCCTCTGCCTCAGGAGTCTGGGAAGGGCGCTGAGGAGCTGGAGGCAGTGGTGGGGTGGCACTTTCCAGCTAGAGGTGGATGTGGTGCTGCAGACAGTCTTCGTGGGGCTTGCAAGCTGGGATCTAGCCTTGCTTTGTGCATCTGTGTCCCAGCTCTCCCATCTCATTTCCCCCTTTTTTGGAGCCATGCAATAGCTGGGCACAAAGCTGGTCTGTCCTACGGGCCTTCTTGCCCTAAGACGGCTCCATAAGGGTCATGGAGATGCTGGGAGGGCTGGAGCCCCTCGGCTGTGAGGACAGGCTGAGAGAGCTGGGGGGGGTCAGCCTGGAGAAGAGAAGGCTCCGGGGAGACCTTCCAGCCCCTTCCAGTCCCTCAAGGGGCTCCCGGAAAGCTGGGGAGGGACTCTGGATCAGGGAGGGGAGCCACAGGACGAGGGGGAAGGGTTTTAAAGTGAAAGAGGGGAGACTCAGATGAGATTTTGGGAAGAAATTCTGGGCTGTGAGGGTGGTGAGCCCCTGGCCCAGGGGTCCCAGAGAAGCTGTGGCTGCCCCATCCCTGGAGGGGTTAAAGGCCAGGTTGGACGGGGCTTGGAGCAACCTGGGCTGGGGGGAGGTGTCCCTGCCCAGGGCAGGGGGGTGGCACTGGGTGATCTTTAAGGTCCCTTCTAACCTGAAACATTCTGTGATTCTATAAGGCTGCCAGCCCCGTGACCGTTCTTGATTTAATCCTGGCTTTTGCGTCACAGTCTGAAAATCCTCGTGGCCATTAGGGGACATCACGTTAGGGATCTGGAGACGCGCGTTCAAGCCTTGCTCGGGGCTCAGGCTGAAATACTGCCATGGCTGTCACAACCACGGAGGTGTGCCGGGATGCTCAGGCAGCGGAAGAGGACTTGCTGCATCGCTTCCTCCTGCGCCATCAGCTGCAGAAGCTGATGTGCCTCCAGGGCTTTGACTGAGGAGCGAGATGACGCGGGTTGGGGTGGCTGGGAGAGTTGCTGCTGTCAGCTGTATGTCCGCTGAGCCCCCGGTGGGTTGCTCTTGAAGGAGCTGCTGAAGTGCCCAATGTCAGAGGACTACACGTGAAAGGAAACACCAGCGAGCATCAGGTTGGGTGCTGGGCTTCAGTTTGTGATGGTTCGGAAGCTGCTGCACGAGCAGCTCGGCTGTTTTCCCAAAGCAGGAGCGTTGGGGTGGTTGGGATGAAGGTGCAAGGGCAAGAACCCACCTCCAGCAGTGGAATGTGTGGCTGCTTGTGTGTCGTGCTCCATCAGACTGACCTCTGAAGCTCATCTGTCCTAAGTGATTGGGATCCCCAGAGAAAATGAAATGGTTTCATGCTGGCATCGTCTACCGTTTAGACTGGGAGGTACATTTGAGGCTCTTTAGTCTGGAGGAACATGACCCATGGGCATAGGAGCACCAGGGCCCTCTCCTGGGCGGGCAGGCTGCTGCCTCCAGCGTGTCTTTCATCTGCTCCTAATGCTTTTAGGGGCTCAACCCTTTTCCCTTGGGTAGCCCTAAAAGGTGCAGAGGAATTGTGATTTTTTTCAGTCTCTGCTACCCTATTCTGCTGCTTTGTCCCTCCGAATCCAAGCTGGCACCGTGGAAAATATCACGATTCTGTTCCCCTTCCCCTGCCTTGCCCCTTCAGAGCCAGCCCTCTCATGGAATTAGTGGATGCGGCGCGGCCGATCCTTAATCTTCCGTGGCTCTCGAGCGCCGCTGGTAAGTCCTGCCGGGGCGAAGCTGTGGTGTCATCTCTGCAGAGGGCTCGAGAGGGTCCCCAAGGTGTCACCCAGGCGGTGGTGGCTGTGCTGGCCGGCAGGGAGAGCAAGCGCCGGGCTCTCTCCATCTCTTTTCTCCTCCTGCCTGGAGCTTGCCAGTTTGCATCGCATAGGAGGCAATGGGAAAGTCATAAATCAATCTCGAGTGTTTCTCTTCTCTTTAGGGGAAAAATAATAACCCCAAACAAAACAAGCTTGCAGTCGGGAGAAAGGAATTCCTAATGACAAACTTACTTCAGCTAGGACACCAGGGGCTTCAGCAATATGAGATTAAACCTGCTGTGCTGAGACTCTATTACTCCATATATTACTGTGTGCTGCTGGACTGATGGTTCTCACAGGCGGAAATATAACCCTTTGAAATGTCAAGGCACATAATAAAGAGACCTAGCAGGGGAGGCTGGATGGCTCCGGGGATTGATAAAGCCTTTCCAGCGCCGGCTGTGTTGCGAGGAGGGGTTGGGTGCCTGGTGGAGCTCACAGGCTTTGCTGGCCCTTTTCTTAGATGGCTGGAAGGGAGAGGTGGCGTTGGGAGAAATTCTCCTGGTAACCGACCCCGGCTGCCCAAGTTTGCTTTGGAAATACAGCAGGGCCCCTCAAAATGAAAGCTGGGATGAATAGGCGGCGACTCCTGCAGTCCCCCGTGTTTGTCCCTGGGGGTGGCTGTTGTGCTTATACCTCTTAATTAACGCTTAATACCTCGCGCGTTGCAAATCTCTCGTGGACGGACGGTTTCCCTGGGAGCCCGGCTGGGTCTCCTGAGTTTGTGTAAGGCCACGCAGGAAATCTCTCGAGAAGGGTCTTCCTCATGGCTGGTGGATGCAGCCATTTCCAAATGAAGGCGGGCAGCACGTGGAGCCACCATCAAGAACCTCTTAGCAAAGCCTTAAGGGTTAGGAAAAACGTTGGCTCGTCGCCTGGTGGGTCTGTTATTCCTATTTTTGGGTGGATGAGCCGATGCCGGTGGGTCTGTGCCTGCTGTTCCCGTGAATCCCGCCGCAGCACAGGGCTCCCCGTTCCCCCTGAAAAATGCCGGTTGGCGGCTGTAAACTCTGAACCTTCCCATCTCTCCATGGCTGCTGTGGGCTCGTTAAGGTGAGAAGAGGGGGAATAAATCTCCTGGAACTCATGAACTATTTACAGCTGTGCTGAGCAAGCAGTCCGCAATTATTTATTTATTCTCCCCAGCCGGGCTGCGCTTGCGAGCCCAGGGAGCGGGGAAGGCTGCCCACATCCAGCCCCACGCTGTCTCCTCTGCCCTGGGATGCCACGGGGCTCCCCGGAGACCCTGAAAGGCAGCGCACGTGTCCTGGGAGCATCTATGCCGCGTTAGCTCCTGTTTGTGGCTTGGGAAGGAATAAAAGCCAACCCTTCCTTGTGCTGAGCATATGTTCAGCCCGGCCCTGGCTGGGCATCCTTGTGCCCCAAGGCCACAAAAAGGAGTAAAAATCGCATTGCAGAATTTTTCATGGAACGAGGAGATGTGCTGGAGGAGCCTGGTGCACGTGAAAGGGATCTGCGGCTGGTTTGGGGTGTAAGGAAGGGTGGTTTTTTGAGCACGTGCGAGCACACGCAAGTAATTCTGCTCAGGCACATGAGTAAGGGCTGAAAGATAAATTATTTCAGCTTGCCTGAAAGTTGCTTCCCCTCTTTGGCCTCCATTTCCCTGTCTGTAAAATGGGCGCATGGGCTTTCGGCTCAGGAGAGTGTGCGGTGAGGGAAGGTGAGGAAGGCTTGCCGCGTGTCCTCTCCATGAGCTTGCTCGTGCAGATACTGGTGACATGCAATGTCTCTAGGGAACGGAGTCACTTCTTTACGCTCCAAAATCAAAGCCTGTCCTTGAGGGGCTGAAAGCTCGACCCCTGCTCTGAGCCTTTTGGGTGGGTGTTGTCCATTGGTGCCGCTCCGTCTCCTTACTTTCATTAAACAGCCTTATTTCCCTGCAGCATTCCCAGACAATTGATAAGTATTTATGAGTGATCGTTACAGTAATTATGTTGCTGCCCGTGTTTGTGTTTTTTCTTTTTTTTTTTTTTTTGTGAAAACCAGTGTTTCCAGCAGCCGGGAGGCGAGACGGGGTTCATTAGGTCATACCCGCAGCACCCCTGTGTTGCACGTGGGTGGGTGGCGGGAGGCAGCACCAGCTGAAGGACACCCTGTTTGTCCTTCCTGCCATGTCTCTGTACCAGCCCTGCATCTTCCCCCCCCACACCAAAAAAAAAAATTGGGCTGGAGGAAAGGATGCCGCAAAGAAGCAGAAATGGCCCCATTTCACTCCCTGGGCAGCGCTGGCGCCTGCTTACCGGCACTTGTGTTGTTTCAAAGATGGTGTTTTTTCTTTTCATCGTGGGACTTATGGGCCAAGGACACTTCTCGCCTGCAGCTTTATATCTGTCAGTTTGATCAGCAAATGGGGGAGAGGGCCATAAAACTGCAGAGGCTGAGTCCTAGTCCCTTTAATCCCGCCAGGAGGGCCGGCGTTATTTCTCCGCCGGGAGCGCTAATAGGATTCTAATACGCTGGCAAATGGGATTTTTTACAACTGCCATTCTGCAGTTACTGAGACGGTGTGTCACCGGGACAGCCTTATAAATTCTCCCGGAGATGGAAGGGGAACGGTGCCCGCCGCCACCCGCGGCGTCCCTCGCTGGGGATGCTGTGGGGGGATCTGCCGGCTCCCCCATTGCCGCTTTCCCTGCTCTCGGGGCACGGCCACGGCTCGGCCGGGCGGTATCTCCAGGCAATACCTGCTGGTGGTTGGGCTGATGGGCAGGATTGGTTTGGCTGTTTCTTGTAGGGTTGGTGGGTAGGTTGGTTGGTTGGTTGGTTGGTTGGTTGGTTGGTTGGTTGTAGGGTTGGTAGGGTAGGACTTACCCCTCCTTGCCCCCTCCATGTCCTCCTTGGACACGTGTGTGCCGGGACTGAGCATCTCAGCAAGCAAAGCAATGAGTCGGGTGCCCGGTGGCCTTCGTATGGCCTTGGAGGAATTAATAAACCCTGATAAACCTGGGGAGGCTCTGGCAGGACCCATTTGTTGGTCCCCCTCCATCGCCATCCCTTGGATGGGTCTCCTGTGTCACCGTGGCTCTGCATCGCTGCTGGGGCGGCTGGATGGGCTTCAGCGGGGAGGTCGCGTCCAGCTCCTGGCTGCCTTTCCCACCCAGCTCTGGTACTGGGACCATCAAGTCTGTGGCATCTGGGGACTTCTTGGCAGTGCCAGCACCTTGCGTGGTGGCCGCAGGGTGGCCATGGGCAGGGAAATCCTGGGGACAGCAGGGAAATCCTGGGGACAGCAGGGCTCATCTTCAGGGCCCTATTCCTTCCCTTGCTTTCCTGCCTATGGGAATGTTGATGAAGTTATAGGACTCGTTGGATCGGAGGGTGACGCTTTTATGGTCTTGCTATAAATCCCTCGGCTAAGCGCAGGGCCGGCGGAGCGGGCAGTGCCCAAATGAATCCGGCTCCATTTGAGCATCACTTGGGCACCCACGGGACACACCAGCAACTGCACTTCATCCCCTCCTCAGCACCCGACTTGAGTGCCAAAGTCATAAATATTGTATTACCGTATCCAATCTCAGCTCCGGATTGATTTTTTTTTTCTTTCTTTTTTTTTTTTTTTTTCCCTCGTCCAGCCCCGACCGCAGAAAGCCAGGAAGATGGGATTATTTTCCAGGGCAATCACAGGTTGATGGGTCCTTGCAGCTGCTTCCACGCTTTTTTGACATCAGTAAATAAGCAGCTCCCCATGTTCTTCTCCGAGCAGCACCTATTTCCCCGGGACGTCTGCTGGGGTTTTGTCGTACTTAGCTGCAAATTGGTACAGGAGACTGGCCCGAGCCTTCTTGTTTTACAGCAGTACAGGCATGTAGGCTTTATCTTATCTATTATCACCTCTGCCCGATAGCTAACAAGGTCCCATCTACCTCTCTTGCAAATCCGATTTGTCATCACATTTGGGCAGCTGCCCGAAAGTCCCGACCCTGACGTCGGGCATCCTCGTGCTGGGGGCTGTACGAGCAGATAGCGAGAGGCAGACCTGCCCCCCCGATAATCAACCGGCTATCGTTATTCCCATTTTACAGACTGGGGGCGGGGGGGAAATGCAGGGTTCCCAGTTAATAAAAGCTCGCGGAATAATCCCCCGCGATTTGTTCAAGGTTATAAAGGAAGTCTGAGGTTCGAAAAAGGGAGATCTTAAGAGCGCTGAACAGAAATTTGCCCATCTGTATCAACAGCTCGCTCCGGGTTTTTAAATCGCCGCTTTAGGGATGCAACCAAAGTAGCAGAGTTTCTTCCCCAGTTAAAAAAGAAAAAAAGGATGGAAGAAAAAAGTTCTGCATGTAAATCGCCACCAGAGAATGAGCTCATGTTGTGCAATAAATAGGTGAAGGCAGGAAAATGTCACATTTTATTGAGGCAAAATTTGTGATGAGGGAGAATATCTCCTCTTAGACTAACTGATACGGTTGGGGGGAAAAAAAGAAAATAACAGCAAGCTGGGTTTTGAGCGGAGCCGCAGCTGCAAGAGGAGGGGGAAAGGGAGGAGGCGGGTGTCCCTGGAAGGGACATCACGGGTACGTCTGCAGCAAGGACATGGGGACAACGTGGGGAAAAGGGCTCCTGAGCTGCCACCGCTTCCAGCAGAGAGTCAATGCAGAATTGGTACCATCTGCTGCACTTTGAGGATGTGCTTCCCCACGGTGTTGGGTCCTGCCCGCATCCATCTGTGTGAGGCGGGGGGGCTGCTGGGGACACCAACCCTCGTGGTGTTTTAGCTCAGGCTGCTCCGAATTCTCCCAAATTGTGGAAATCCCAAGCTTTTCTCCGCTCAGGGTGGCGGCAGCTCTCCGTAAGCCCAAAGCGCTGGAGCCGGGCTCAAATTGATGCAAAGTCTCGTAGGTTTTGATGGTGGGATGTCCTCTCCTGGACCAAGGGGCTCTTCAAAGCTGCTTTCTGTGCTGCATCTCCCCCTACTCTCCGCATCCCCCACTGCTCCCTTCTTCCCAGCAAAGCCGGTGGAGATATGTCACTTGGACAAATTAATCCCACCCCATCACCGTCTTATTTTAGAGTGCGTCTTTCTAGGAAATCATCCGGTATCGTGGCTCTTGGCTTCCTGATTCTAACCACCACCCTTTCCCAAGGCACTGAATTAAAGCAAAAAAAA
>VYZM01024154.1:74567-96845 GCA_013398915.1 Dromas ardeola
AAATATATATATATAGAAAAAAAAATTAAATCCACTAGGTTGATGTTTTTCTTTGCCCCTCTGCAGCTTGTTGAATATTCTCCTTCCTCGTCGGGAAGTGGGAATAAAGTTCACGGCGTCGGGAGCATAATCGAGCAAATGGCCTTTGCGCTTATCAAGTGCCTCTGTTCTGCTTGGGCATTTAATCACCCGCAAAAGCCATTTATTGCCTCGTATACTCCTCTTCTATGAACATTAGCCCTTAAATACCTGGCATAATTAAAGGTGAAGCCGCGGCGCTGCGCTCCGTCTCCTGCCCGTGGAAGGGTAACAGATGAGGTGGGAGTTCTGGCGGAGTTCAAGGTGAGAGCCGTAAAGCCCATTTTCTGCATGTGTCAGGGACATTATTTTAGGAATGTCTAATTCTGCTGGCGAAAATTGAGGCTGGCTCAAATAATAATTCACGCTTAATGAACTTAGAGTTATGGCCTCGGCTCTGCGATTCCCTCTGTGCCTGGCGCGGTCGATTGGCCTTGTCAGATGTTTAAAGGATGGTGAAGAAATGACAAAAAGGATTTGATGGAATTAGGCGGAATTCCCCCCAAAACCTATTTCTTTGTGTTGAGATCCCTGTCTGGGAAGAAAGAGAGAAATTCGCTGCGGCTTTAGCTGTAATCCAGTCGGCTCCTTGATCGGGACTTTCCAGGGCTTTAACCTTGTGCGTTCTTCTTGCGGCTCAGCTCTTCAAAATGCTCGTGCCCTTCCTTTATGGGAGGGAAAATAAACATAAAGTATTGATGAAGCATTAATACCCGGCGCTGTGTGTAGGTAGCAGATTGAAGTACCTGTCTGTCACGTTCCTGACACGTCCTCGGCTACCCAGCAATCAGATGTTCAGAGACTTGATCATTAATGCAGTTATCCTTGTAACACCCCTTTGATAGTGAATTAATGGGCTGTGCTATGTAGAACATCCGACTATTGCTACTGCCGGGTTTATACACTAGCAAGCTCTATCGCAGGGAAATATTCGTTGCCTGATGAGGTCGGGGAATGGAGACAATCGACTCAAAGCCACGCGTCAAATTGTTGCAAGGAGGGAGCTAAATGTGAGTCTACCTCGTCCTCAAACTGTCTGTCCCGGCTGCTGGTTGAATTCCGAAAGGTGGCTTCATGCTCTGAGGGGGGTGAGCCCCTGGCCCAGGTTGCCCAGAGAAGCTGTGGCTGCCGCATCCCTGGAGGGGTTCAAGCTCCAGCCCCCAGGACGGGGCTTGGAGCAACCTGGGCTGGTGGGAGGTGTCCCTGCCCAGGGCAGGGGGTGGGACGAGGTGGTCTTTAAGGTCCCTTCCAACCCAAACCATTCAATGATTCTATGCAGAAGGGGTTGTGTCCTCATCTGCTGGTGGCAGAGGTGTGTGTCCATCCGGGTTGTCCCACGATGGATGAAACCTTGATGCTAAGATCCAAGATACCTGCAGATCTCCTCGGCAAGGTGCTGGAGCAGCTGGTGTGGCATTTCATATGAAGCAAAGCAAATATACTTAGTTGGGTTTTTTTGGTGGTTTGTTGGGAGCTGAACCACTGGTTGTTTTCTCACTGCTCATTCCTGCCCCTGAAAGCCTTCCTGTGGAGCTAGTGACCTGCTGCGGAGAAATGGCTGGAGCCGTGGGCTGCTGGCGCTTCTCGGGCAGGCAGGTAGACCTGCCGCAGATTGCCCGTCGGGCTTGGCCAGCAATGCGGGCAAGCGTGGCTTGGGTGCGTCTGGCGGGGAGGCTCTTCCCAAGGTCACTGCAGACCTTGCGTGAAGGAGGGGTGGGATTATCAAGACCCCCCCCACCCCAAGTTCACCCCTCTGCATCCCAAGCCCGTCTCTAGCGCAGGGTTGCCGAGCCCTGCGTCTCTTCCTAGGAAGACGGGGCTTTTTCTGGCTGTTAGAAGCACTAGGCATCTGGATAAACAATTGTATTAAGCCGCTGTTGTAGTAATTGTGTTTGCACAGTGAAGCAAAAAGGCTCAGTTTACCCCTCCGCTGTCTGGAAATGATTCCTCCAGGTTATGCGCGAAGCATATTTTTTTTTTTTCTCAGTGTACTGATTTCATTCGGGGGGGGGGACAAAAAAAAAAGAAAAGCTACTATTACAATGACATATTCTTCCCCAATGGTAACTTCATCCCTGCTTCTGGCTCAGTGCAGAATCATAATTCATTTTGTCACAAGGATAGCAAATAAATAATAAGAATAAATTGAGCAGATTATCTCATCTTTAAGCCATGCCCAGCATTCATCAAATCCGTGCCAAGAAGCAAGACTTATCTGCAGTCAAATTGATCCTACAAGAACACCTACCTTAAGCTCCATTAGTGTACCTCGGAGCCGCTCACCCATCTCCCCGGTCCTCGGTCGCTTAAAATGACGAGTCATTACAGTGACACACATTCCCAAAGTGTCTTTTCTTATAAAAGGCCTCGTGAAAACCTATGTGTTGCTATTTCTCGCCATTGATTTTTACTGAAAGGACCAAACCGTACAAAGGCGAAATTCGCCTCCGTAGAAGTTTGCTGCTCGCGCTGCAGATGCAAAAACATCCATTTCTTCTCTCACTTCAATGGAAGTTTTAATAACAGATGCTGCAGGGAGCTTCTACAGGACTAAGGTCTCATTACTCTTAGAGGAGATGCTACTGTACATTTACCAGCGAAGCGTTATAAATAATTAACGTGGAACTACACCGAATAAACTTACTGCAGTCCTCCTAATTGGTAAACAGACGTGTATTTCACTTGGAGTATATGAGAAGTCGTACCGCTTTCAGTGGGATGATTCGCTTGTATAAATTTAAGCTTATGAATAATGGTTTAAAGGGTTGAGGCTTGCTTTTATTTATTTCCCAGCGCTCAAAAATTGGTAGGTGCGTCAAATGAATAAAGGTGAGGTTTGTTGCCCTGGGAAATATTGACTCTAAAGCCTCATCTAAACTAAAACTGGAAGTGAAGGAGCTAACTTCGTTAGCGAGTAACAATTATTTCACTGGAAGGCTGTGCGTTCAATTGAAATAATGTTCCCCGAACCTACTCTAAGCCCCCTCCCTAGTTATGGCGAAATAGCACACAGGGAATGCAAAATAAGGTCATTAATTTGCAGGCGTGCTCTCAAGGTGTGTTTGACGAAGGTCTTGCCAACAGCACGAGACGTGTCTCCCCGTATGGTTTAATATGAATTTAACCTCATATATTTAAACTGGAGAACACGCAGGGTGGGTTGCTCCACTTGGGCTCAACTTGAGTGGGAACATATTTAAGATTAAGCTGGAACAAGCCCGTTTTAAGCCGAAATAGGTTCGTGGTCATGAGTGTTTGCCCCCTTTTGGGTGCGTTCTTTTAATAACTGGCTCAGGCTCTCACTGAACTACGCGTCCTCTAGGAGCAACGCCGGGAGGAATCTTCTGCCGCAGGTTTGAGTTGCCCTTGTGCAAAGGGAGTGGAAATCGGATGGGAAACCATCACCAGGTCAGGGGAGGAAGGTGCTGGCATGGGTTTCGTGTGGCAGAAGGGAGAAGGGAGGTGAAAGCCAACGTGGCGGCGGTGCCAAAGTGGGAAGCGATAGAAAGACTTGCGAAATACTCAGGTTTGCAGCAGGTATGGCAAAAAGTGACGCTGTGACTCAAAAAGGCAAGCTGCCAGCATGGTGGCACACAACATTTCAAGACTATATATAAATATCTGACCTATTTCTTATGGATAGCACAATAAGGACTCGATCAAAACCCCATTGAATTCTGCAGGAGCCTTTCCATTGACTTCAATGGCTTTTGGATTGGCCCCTATAAATGGCTCTTGAGGAGAAGATAGTGGTGCATTTGCCTGACTATTTTTATAATGTGTTTGATCACTCACTCGGTGATTTTTCAAACTTCAGCCGTTCGCCGTGGGGAGCTAGTGCAAATTACAATGCTCGATGTCCAAAGAAATGTCTCTTGAAATTGAACTGAGACTCATAAAACAGATAAATGTGTTGGCGTCCCATGGCCGCCGAAATGAAAGGAGAGCATTAACACTCATTAAAAGGGACAAGCCAGTGCCACGCTTCCAGTGACCCTGGCACAGAAACACGAGGGTTTTGTCATTTTATTCTTCGGTTCTCCCAGCTTTCGGACTAGCATGGGGCTTGTAGGATCAATGGGCCACCTTGTCCCTTGTCCTCTTCCTAAAAATGGGAGGCTGGGGAAGGTCCAAGAAGGTTCCCAGAGCGTGGCTGCAGGTTAACGTCCCACTTGGAGAAGTTCCTTCCCGACTCTGAAGCACAAGGGCTTGTTTAATGGATCTTGCCATAGATCTACGCGAGTTCTTATCGCTCGTGTAAGTCCTCCATCCTTTTGGTTCCCTTTCAAGCTCTTCTTTTTAATGATAGCCGGTGGCAGGGAGGTTAATTATGCCTCGCAGAAAGCGGGGTCTCATCTCGCGCCTTTGCAGGGTGTTGCCTGTTGGATTTGGTGGAGGGGCTCCTCTCTCTCTTTGAGGACTCTCAAAGTCTCTGTGAAGCAGCAGGTTTGTGGCGGAAGGTTTTTCCATCACCAAAATATCTGGGAAGGTGACTTCCACTGGAGTTTTTGCAGGGTGTCACCAATAGGTATCATTTTCAGAGGCTGGAATATGATGTTCCAGCCTTATCTTTTTGTCTTATTTTATATCAAAAAACCACCAACCTTGGAATCAAAATGAGAGCGTTCAGTGAGGTCAAAAGACTGTTCCTGGGTATATTCTGTGATGTGAAGGAAATTCTCGGTTTCAGAGTTTTGCCCCGGGTTTTGCCCTAGATTTCGAAGTCTTAGAAATTCTTATAAAAGAAAAATTTACATGTTTTGACTTTTTTTTTTTCCCAGGGAATAAAGCTGTCTGCTTTTACTCCTATTGTATCATGCTCATCTAGACAGTAATATTCAATCTTTGTCAAACCTAGAAATTTTCAACTGAAGGCACGGAGCGTTTGAGAAATATTATGTGCGCAGATTGCTTTATATGATAATAAGGGAGTTGTTTGGGTTTTTTTTTTTTTTTTTCTAAAAGCCTTTTGTGGATGTCTTAGAAGCAGGCAGTGGATTAGGTATAGAAGACAGTCTGGAGGGTTACTCATCGTGTCTCAGCCAAATTGCTGGGTTTTGCAAGGACGCCTGTCATCCTTGCTTTTTTTCGGATGGATACGGCGTTGGCTGTCGGTCTCAGCGTTGGCCCCAGCACTTGGCTTCAAGGAAGAAATGATAAGGTTTTGTTGGAATAAGGGGATGTGAGGCTCCTCCCCAACCTGCGGCTGGAGGTCGCCTTCTCAATGTCACCACCCGTCCCAGGGCTTGTCATTTAATTCTTTGCCTTCCCGCTCTGATCCTGCCAAGGATAATCCCCCTTCAATATGCAGGAGGAGCAAGTCTGGGACAGCCGTCTCCCCCGTGCCCGCTGTGGTGAAGGTGACCAAGGCATATATTTAATTTCTCCTCCATGTCCTTACGCTCTAATTGCTCCCCAGCAGACCAGCTTTGTCGGAAAGCTTCCCGCTGGCGATATTCAGGGATTCAGCTCAGGAGCTGGTTTGTGGAGGTTGTGGGTTGGATGGTGAGATCCCAGGTTGTTCTCTCTGGTCTGACCTCGCTCAACCACCCAACGGGGAGACCTCCTGGACACGGGAGCGGTCCTTGTCCTTGACCCCCCCCATTTCCCTTCCAAATGCACCATTTTTCTTGGGTCGAGGCGTGCTTTTCTGCTATGTACTGAGCTTTAAAGCCTTGTTTTTTCTCATCAAACCCAGCCTTTCTGTTGCTTAAGACGAACAGGGGACACTTCTCCATGAGACCTACACGAGTTTGGGTCTATATTTGTCGTCCTGTCACACTGATGGACCCACAAAGCAGCCCCTGACCCAATGAGCAGGTCTGGTTGAAGCCTCCCCCCCCCCAGTTTTTAGGGTGCTTTACCTANNNNCCCAGTTTTTATGGTGCTTTACCTAAAGGCATTTGAATGATGTTTCTGTATCTCGGGAGAGGCCAGGATTTGTTTTGACCATGAGGAATTTCAGTGACTGCGCTTGTGTATTTTATGCAGTGGTTTGTTGCCCAGGTGCTCTTTGGAGAGAGTTTTTTTTTCCTTTTCAGTATTCGATATTGATGTGTTTTGCCACTCGGGGCTTTTGGAATGGACTGACCGTACACTTTGGGTTAAAAAAAAAAAAAAAGTAAAAAATGAAGTGATTAAGAAAGATATTCTTAACTCAGTTTGGTGGACGGACAGCAGTTTGTCAAAGATCTGGTCCGTAGAGCTGAGTGGGGAATTAGACTGTTTTTATACCCTTTTTAAAGTAGATGGGAGAGTTATGTCCTACGCTTAACTTTTAAGTCCCTCTGACCTCCTTAAGCCCAGGATCTCATATTTCTGCGTGATGGACTTGGCTGCCGGCGCTGTCCTGCAGGGCCGTAAAGCGCTGCCGAGCCCGGTCCTTTGCGTGTCCTCAGGAAAGGTCCCCGTCTGTCCCCTCGGTCCCTCCTGCTTGGGGTCCGCTTTGATGCGGAATCTCCTCCATTAACCACAGCAGGACTTTCTCACCATTGAAATGCGCTTTTTTTTCTTTTCTTTTCCTTTTCTTTTTTGCCTAAAGGAGAAATGAAAATTAAGCGGACTGATCTGTTTAAACCTTTATAAATACGTGTTTAATATCCGCTTAATGCGAGATGGAATTTATGAGCCGTTAAGTGATGCGAGATGGTTTTTATAAGAATAGAGAAGTCTAGTGGGAAAACTTCCTCCTGGGACATAATCTCATATTATTATTTTTTTAAGAGAGAGATTTAATATGTTATAGTTGACGTTTTTCAGTGGCATTGGAATATTTCCTACGCGGGAGCTTTCACCAAGTGCTTTATAAATCTTTAACGATTTAAGTTAATGAAATCCTTATGCCAGTGGTGAGGGATTATTCCTCCGCCGCAGATAAGTAAACTGAGGCACGGAGACGGCCAGAGCCACAAATGGGACTTGCGAGTCCTGCTCTTGGTTTTGGTAGCCCAGCCGCTTCACGGCTTTCCCCCAAACCGTGAGACAACGCCGTGCTTCGCGTCTCCCCGGGTTTTTTGCTTTTTAGCGTGGTTTTGCAGGCGCTGGCGCGAGCAGAGCACGTGCTGCATCTCCTTGGCAGCCGCCGGCTCCGTGTCGCCTTCGCTTTCCTCCCATCAGTTTTTTCCTTTTATTTTTTTTCCCCCCAGTTTTCTTCCACTTTTTTCTGTTTTTCTTCTTTCTTCTTTTTTTTATTTCCCACCCTTTTTTCCCCTTTTCTTTTTTCAATTTTCCCCCCCCTTTTTATCTTTCTTCCCCCTTTTTATCTTTCTTCCCCCTTTTTATCTCTTTCCCCTGTTTTCCATCCTTTCCCCCTTTTTCCATCTTCTCCTTTTCTTTTTTCCATTTTATTTTTTCCTCCTTTTCTTTTTCCATTTCCCTCCATCCCCCCTCCCTTTTTTTTTTTTTCTTTCATTTTTTCCCCCCTTTTTGACCTCCCCATTTTTTTGTCCACATCTAAAAGGAGACATTGATCTGTCCCCTCCCATTTCCCCCTCCATTTTCTGGGGAGATTCAGGGTTTGGACGCTCCTGTGGCCTTTGTGACACAGAGATTTCAGTCTTGGCGACTTCGGGGGTGGCACTGCTGCTTTGGGGAATAGAGAGCTTTCTGCTTCCTGCAGCTGGTGCTAAAATGAGATTTTTTTATTTATTTATTTTTTTTTTTCTGCGTGAAAACCATCAGTGAAATCCCTCTGTTGCTGTTGCAGTTCGCGTCTAACATTTTGAGTATTTCCAAAAGACCCTCGAACATTTTTTGATGTGAAACTTTTAATATTTTCTTTTCTTTCTTAAATCTGCGTTTCGAGGAGAAATATGGATTGATGGGTGGGGGATGGATGGATGGACGGACGGAGAGGGGAGGTGTCCGTTCTCATCTCACCTCCTTCCCATCAGAAGAGCTAGCTGGATGCTGAGTTATTTTTTCCCAGTTCAGTCCCATTTTCTCCCATTCCGGGAATGCCTCAGAGGTTGTTAGCTGGGTGACGCAGGGAGGTGAATCCTGGAGCAGATGCAGTGTCCCCGTCCCCAGCTGTATTTATCATTCAGACCTTGGTCTAGGTTCGTATCTGGTCCCCGGCCTGCGGCAGACGCGGGGCATTGAGTTTTGCATCCCAGCTTCCTCCTGCCTGCAGCTAATTAGGTCCAGCAGAGCCTCATTAGGATCTGCTCTGGTCCGGGGGTTTGACCCTTTCCCTGGGGAAGCCGGGATGTGCCCCATGGGGATTGAGCTTTGCAGTCGTGAGGTCTCTTTTCCGCCTGCTCCCTGGTTTTGGGGGTGCTGGGAGATCCCAGCATCCCGTAGGATGCTCACACCAGCGCCTGGCCCGGGGTGGAGCTGAGAATTCCTAATATCCCCATGGCGGAGCAAGGGTTATCTCGGACTATCGGCAACCGGTTGTCGGGTGTCTTATGAATAATTAAAAAAAAAAAAAAAAAAAAGAAAAGAAGGGAGAGAGGCAAAGAGAGCTGAAGAAATAATCTTTTTACATTTTAATCTGAGCGCTTTTCAAGCGGTTTGATAAGGCGGGTTGTAGAAATGTCAGCTTCCCCTTATCTCTAATTGACTTAAAGTAGAAGCAGGCTTTAATCCTTGCATGCAGAGGAGCTTCTGATGGGGAGATGAGGGCAATTGATTTCTGCCTTTTTAATTAACAGTCTGGCTGCTTTTAAAAACAATAGGGAGGAGGGGAAGGGAAGGGGGAAAAGCGCGTGGTGAGGCTGGGGCCGGGTGATGGGCTGCTGGGGATGCTCGAGGTGCTGCCCGGTTTCCAGAGGACTGGTCCCAGTTGAAGAGGGGAATCGGTTGCTGGTGTCTGGGTGAAGAGGGGGAAGCTCTGGGGATTCCCACAGGGCTGTGGCATTAAGCAAACTGAGGATTACGTTGTCAGCCCGGCTGTGCCGCGCTTCCCGGAGCCGGGGGACTGGGATCGGGATGCGGGAAATGCTGGAGGGTGGCACATCCCTCACCCACCGCATCGGGGCAAACCCAGAGGGGTCTCCTCTGCCGCCTCCACGCAAAGAAACTCCCCTCTGCGCAAAACCTACATCCTGGAGCTGCTGAGATGAGCAGGACCCTGTTTTGGGGGCAAAATGGACCTATCGGATGCCGTTCCCCTTGGCTCCCGACCTTGCTGTAGCTCTGCTCACCTCCAGCCCGCGCACAAAGTGCAGGCACACACGTGTGGGACACGCTTAATTACAGCCTAGGGACATATGGAAAATGCTTTCCCTGTGGGCAGGCAAGGAAACAGAGGTTTGCCTGGCGTCCTCGCACATGCTGCATCCCCGGCATCCCACGGCTGAGCCCCGCGGAGTCATCACCCTCCTGGAAAACCCCCCAAATTTTGCTTGACCCCACCAAACCAGGACATCAGGAGTGCGGAGGGGGGGGAGTTTTTCCACTGATTTGGCTTTTCCAGCCAATTTCTGGGTGGGCAAATGGCACAGATAATGGCTTTCGCGGCAGGGGCAGCTGGCTGCTGTGACTGTTACGGCTCCGTTTGCTGTCCTGCTGCAAGACGCTTACACTTGGCCGCTTAAGTGTCAGCCACGCAGCGGAGAGGGTTGTTTATGTGGCACTTAGGAACATCTACGGGGTAATGGGCTGTGCAGAAGACCCTGGAATAATTGGTAAAATGTCTGGAAGTGGGTTGGCTGCGTGTCTGGCTGGCGGATATTCGGAAAGATATACATACGTTCGATCTTTAAATACATATTAGGCTGAACTCCTGGTTCTCCCAGGGATTGCGGAGGTGGGGTTAATGTTGTGTGAATGCAGTGGGTTAAAATCTTGTATCTCAAGGCAGAGCTGGGAAACGAAGTGCTGGACCTGGGGGGGACTGCGTGCCGATAGTGTGTCCCTGCACGGTGGGATGGTGGGGCGAGGGTGGACCGATCTCCTGCGGGATGTCCCTTCCCGTGCCACCAAGGCTAAAGAGCTGCTGAGAGAAGGTGATTTGGGGATTGTCGCTGCAAGAGAGCAGGGGGATGCGGGGAGCATCCCGGGAACAGGCAGCTCTGTGACGCCTCCAGCTTCTTTATGCCTCACTCAGGCTCTCGGTGGTGAAGATCAGGCCATCTTCAGGTGGTGAAGACCGGTCGGTAGTGCCCCAGCTCCCCTGGGCTTCATCCTCTTCATAGAATCGTAGAATTGTCAGGGTTGGAAGGGACCTTAAAGATCATCTAGTCCCAACCCCCCTGCCCTGGGCAGGGACACCTCCCACCAGACCAGGTTGCTCAGAGCCCCATCCAGCCTGGCCTTGAACCCCTCCAGGGACAGGGCTCCCACCGCCTCTCTGGGCAACCTGTGCCAGTGTCTCACCACCCTCATGGTGAAGAACTTCTTCCTAACGTCCATTCTGAATCGACCCATATCTAGTTTTAATCCATTCCCCCTAGTCCTACCGTTACCCGACATCCTAAAAAGTCCCTCCCCAGCTTTCTTGTAGGCCCCCTTAAGATGCTGGTAGGCCACAATGAGGTCTCCTCGGAGCCTTCTCTTCTCCAGGCTGAACAACGCCAACTCTCTCAGTCTGTCTTCGTAGGAGAGGTGCTCCAGCCCTCTGATCGTCCTCGTGGCCCTTCTCTGGACACGTTCCAGCACGTCCATATCTTTCTTGTAGTGGGGGCTCCAGAACTGGACGCAGGACTCCAGGTGGGGTCTCACGAGAGTGGAGTAGAGGGGGAGAATCCCCTCCCTCGCCCTGCTGGCCACGGTTCTCTTGGTGCAGCCCAGGATACGACTGGCTTTCTGGGCTGCAAGTGCACGCTGACGGCTCACGTTGAGCCTCTCGTCCACCGGTACCCCCAAGTCCTTTTCTTCAGGGCTGCTCTCAAGCCAGTCACTGCCCAGCCTGGATCGGTGCTTGGGATTGCCCCGACCCAGATGGAGGACCTTGCGCTTGGTCTTGTTGAACTTCATGAGGTTGGCACGGGCCCACCTCTCCAGCCTGTCAAGGTCCCTCTGGATGGCCTCCCTTCCCTCCAGTGTGTCAGCCGCCCCACACAGCTTGGTGTCGTCGGCAAACGTGCTGAGGGTGCACTCTATGCCACTGTCCATGTCGCTGACGAAGATGTTAAACAAGACTCTTGCATTCCTCAGCCTTCTTTATATTATGATTTTCTTCCAAGCAACCTGCTCTCTACCAGCAGGAGGGAGAGGAAGAAGTAAAGCTTGCCCACCCAGGGATGCGAGCGGCTCCGTACCGCTGGGAGCAGGAGGTGGCCACTTCCAGATGTGGGTTTTTGGCCTGAGCATCCCAAGCTCTCCGCAGCCCCCAGGGATGCACAGCCCCGTCCGCCTGCTGGCTCGGCTCCACCAAACCCTCCCGCGGCTCATTATATTCCCGGCGCTTTCAATGAATTGTTTAATGAGCTTCCTGCGAGGCTGAGCAGTTGAGAGGAGCGCGGAGTTTGGAGACAAGATGGAGAAATGGGGGGGAATGCTTTTGATTTGCCAAGAGCCGTCGTGAGAGGGAGGGGAATCGGAGCCGGAGCATCCCTCTTATGCCAGGGATAATCTGAATACAGACAAATATGAGGGAGACTAGCGATAGGACGAGGGGTAGTAGTTTTAAACTGAAAGAAGGGAGATTTAGATGAGATCTTGGGAAGAAATTCTTGGCTGTGAGGGTGGTGAGCCCCTGGCCCAGGTTGCCCAGAGAAGCTGTGGCTGCCCCATCCCTGGAGGGGTTCAAGGCCAGGTTGGACGGGGCTTGGAGCAACCTGGGCTGGTGGGAGGTGTCCCTGCCCAGGGCAGGGGGTGGAACGAGGTGGTCTTTAAGGTCCCTTCCCACACAAACCATTCTACGACTCTATGAGTCTGAGTCTTGCTGGTTTGGAGTGGAAACAGCGCTTAAAAACGGAGACTCATCCCATCCTTGCTGGGTTTTTAGCCCAGGACGCAGCATTGTGGGATCCGTGTTGTACCACGGTGCAAAGGCATCGCAAATCCCAAAGGCTTTGGTGTCTAGTCTTGGCGATGTGTTTTCCCCGTGGTTTAGAGGTATCAATTTTTCCACTTTTTAAAACGCCCTAATAATTCATAATTTCTTAATACCGTGTGCTGTCTCTCTCCTCCTGACAAATCAATTTGTTACGGGTTGTGTCTGCTGCTGAACCGTGATGGGGAGGAGAAGGAAGAGCCGTGTTTTCTCTCCTGCTTTTCGCATTCCCTTTCATCTCCTAAGGGCTATCAAGTCAGCCACCAAAATGCCACAACCTACCGTGACGGGTATTTAAAGGAAAAAAAACCTCAACAACAAAGTCATTTGGTAGCAGAAACTCTAAAACACAACAGAAGTGATGAAGCGAGGTGCAAGTCCTCCTTCCCCATGTACAGATGTAATAGAAAAGCATTATCCTTGTGTGAGCCGCTAATGTGTCCTGATGGAAGGAGCCCGTAATTCAATTTATAGCGTGCGGTTCCAAATAAATATGAAAATACTGCCAAATCCGCCCGGATAAATCTTCGTCGACTCCCACATATTCATCAGATGAATGGGAGGGAACAAGCTTTAAGGGCAAAGGTGTAGACACCCAGGGTACAACCGGAGGATGGATGGGTTGGAGGCTTCACTCCAAATTTCCGAAGAGATTTGGCAGACCGCAAGGTTTTGTCAAAAGTTAGTGGCGTTCAGACTTGGAATCGTAGGGAAAAAATGGGAATTAGACCTCTAAAATCATCGTAGGTCCTTTTGGGAAACGTTGTCCCCGTGGTGCTGGAGATAGACACGTGGTTCCCAAAGCTCAGCGCGGGTGCAAATGGATTTCCATTTACTCCGTGGGTTTCATTGATTTCACGTCAGGATCCGGCCGGAGGGGTTTTTTATTTTTCTCTTCAGCCAGCTGGAGATTTTTGCAACTTTGTGGTTCGCTATAATTAACATCTGGGAGGAATTCGAGGGGTCTTGGGGGAGAAAAGCGAGATCGGAAGTTTAAATAACAATTTCGTTTCGACACAATTAAAAATAAGCTGCTTGGTGATTACAGGGGCGGCCGCTTACGTGGAGAGGAGGGAAAAGGTGGCTCGGGGTGTGTTTTCCTCGTGTAAATGGGAGATAAAGGTAGGGATGAGCAAGGAAAAGGGCAGGAGGCTGAGTAATGACCAAACCCCATCCTTGAGCTCCAAGAAATAAATCCGGGTTGCATGAACAGGAAAAGTAGTTTCACCTAGAACTCAGCAATGCAAATGCTTGCTGCTTCTGTGGATCTCTAGAGCATCCGTGCCATCCTTTGTACGCAAATTGGGACAGATCCAGGCTCCAACTCCTTATAAAATTAAAAAACCACAAACCGACCTCGGAACGCACTCTAGAAAATCAAATATTGTGCAGGTTGGGTGCCAAGACCCTCTTGAAACTGATTGGTATCAATGGCCACCCGCGAATCCCATGTGATTTCTTTAATTGCTTTATTTTCGCTCCCCTGATTGCATCTCGCCATATAGAATTTGAAGGCAGGGAAAACTTTGAAGCAAACAGAAATTGTTTGGCGCAAATGAAACGCTCCAGTTGCCCCAGCAGCAAACCGCTTGATTTGATCGGGCCTGATTTGAAATACAGCCAAACTTTTACAAACTTGCAGTAAATTAAGGGTTTTATCCTGTCTTCCGATAGGGTCAGGCATGGCTGTTATATATGCGCTAAGGAACAGCACTGAAATAGCTTTAAATAATAAATTGGGGGGGGGGTGGGTTGGCCATCTCCACGCCGGCAGGAAGGAATGACGGAGTTCTTGGAGAAATGACAAAGCGAGAAATGTGTGAGCGATCGAAGGAAATACCTTTTTAACCAGGGTTTCGCTGTCCCGGGGAAGTTATTGGCGGAAAACATCCCAACAGATGAACCGGGAGAGCGGAGTGAAGCTTGAGACCTACAAACTCGTGATGGGGGTGGGTTTGTGGAGGGTGAGGATGCTCCGCCGCATCCCCCAGTGCATCTCCTTCCTCCCTGCGTCAACACTGGTGATGGACCGGCAAGAACGCGAAACCGTTAAGGAATTCATCAAAGTGCGGCGAAGGACTAAACCTCCTCGTTTCCTTACCGAGCCGCGCTGGACTTTGTTGGCGGGAGGCAGTGGAGTCTCTGTTTTCACTGACTTTACGGCTTTCCATATTTATTACTCGTTTTGTAACTGCCGGGGAGGGGGGAAGAACGTGTCGCGATGGCAATTTCAGCAGCGAAGGATGCGAGGGGTTGGGAGATGCCTGGGCTTCTCCTGCGTCTTTCGGGTGGCCGCGGCGTTTGTCTCTGGAAGATGAAATAGAACCTGTTAAGGGTGGTGTTTTGGGGTTGGGTTTTTATTTTTTGGGGTTGTCTGTGGTTTTCTGTGATGGCTTTATTTCCTTGCTTGGGGATAAAACCCTGAAATGCAAATGCAGCCTCTGCTTTGTTTTGGGAGGCACGGGCACATGGGAACGGGGTGGTTTGGAAGTCTTTAGGTTCCGCTTATTTGAAGGGTGGGTGGCAAACAGCCGTGGATGGAAAAGGCATTTCAGAGAAGAGGAGGAGCAAAACTGACCCTAGACCTTCTTAGCTTAAATTCCCGAGAGTTCTCGTAAAAAAAAGCCTAAAAGGCTTTTAGCCCCGTGCAGAAGGTCCGTGGCACACTCCCTGCTGCTGCTGCTCCGGTTCCTGCCTTGACGGGGAACCTTTGCATGGAATAAATACGCTGGATTTATGGGAAGCTTGGAAATTTTAGTTTGAAAGACCAGAAGGCGAGTGGAGAATGAGGCAGCTAGACATCACCAGGCCAGAGCTTCTCCAAACATACACGAAAACTAGAAATCTGATTTTTTTTTTGATTTTTTTTTTTTTTTTATAAGGGGCAATGTGCATGAACCACCACTGTGTCGCGGGGAGGGGGCAGCTCTGGGGAAACTTCCATGGTCCCTTTAAGCCTCTCCTCCTGAAACTGTTAACAAGGATTGACATAGGTCAGAAATTATAATTATTTTTTATGTAGAAAGACATTGAGACTTGCTATAATTTCCCTGCTACCTTCCACTCTTTTTTGACCGTGAGACATATATGAACAAAGAACAGAGAGCAAACCAACCCCCTGGAACTGCTTCAGGTGGAAATTACAAAGGATTTTTTAATCCCTTTCTCTTCTAAATTTTTTTTCTTCTTTTTTTTAAAGGAGAATTTGATCCAAATAATCTCCACAGAAGTAGTTATTTTGTACAGAAACCCCATTTGCGTTTCTAAAATACAGGTAGGAGAAACGTCACCAGCTTTTACCCGTTAGCGCCGACTTTTCCTTCAGATGGGAACGAGTGTCTCATTTGTCCTTTAATTTCTCAGAGCTCACTTGGTGGTCAGTTTTGGACCCGAATTTATCACAGTAATCGTTTCTACAGCACTTTGTACCCGTTTCTATGCAATGTAGTTGGTTTTCTGTTATTGGGCAATGGTGGTAGTTCCGTTCCTTGCACAAAGCTTTGTAGCTGAAGCTGAGGTTGAGTTTTCTGGGCATTGCAGTTGCCCAAATAATAAATAATATTAGCAAAAACCCAGAGTCCTGGCTAATTGGTCAGTGACATACTTGGCGGTGGAAATTCTTGGGCCGCTGCAATAGACTTGTTCCTTTCCTTTATTGACCCTTGATTAAATTTTTGTTAACAATTACAGACCAATAATAGGCAGCTATTGATTTCCGTGGAGGGTGAGTATCAAGATTTACCGAGGTGAGAGTGGAAGCTATCGACTTGGAGGAGAATAATAGCCGGTATTGAGTGGGGGGGGGGCTGCTGGTTGAGACAGGCTTATTTACATGCCTGATGGGGCTGGTTTAATGTCTCGGGATTTATAGACTATAGAAATACAGCGCCTTGGTGTGTGTCCCTGCCCGGTGACAGCGATTTCCTCCCGGTGTTGTCATCAAATGTGTTTCGAGACTGGAAAACGAATGTGTGTCTACACTAGAACCGCTTTCGTAAGAATTGACCCTTTTATTGGCAAAATCCAGTTTTGGTGAGTTCCCAAACTGACAGAGAAGTTGGGACCTGCCAAAAAATCCCCGAAATTGTTCCTTCCGGTGTTTTCATTCAACCCTTCCGTTGAATTCAGCTCTTCTGTTTCGGGAAGTGGTTAATGCTTTTCTTCAAGATGTTTCGCTTTCCGTTGCGTTTGGGAGGGAAAAGTGCTCGTGAGCTCGCTTTTCATCTCAAAAACTCTCGTAAGATCCCACTCTTGTGCTTATCACCTTCTCAAATTGAGGCTGCGCGTGTCATCCCGGGCACTTGAAATTAAAAGCTACTTTGAAATAGTGCCTTTAAACAGCCTCGTAAGGATAATAGGCAACTTGAAATCGTCTCCAAAATGACAAGAACCTGCCGATCTAGATCTGCAGGTGATGTTATCTCCTCCGTCGCCCGCGTGGACGTGCCAATAGGTGGCAATCTCTCCACGGACGTAGCGTGTGGCACCTCTCCTCGCCCATATAATCCCTGGTTTGCAGGACGGGATGCAGGAATTGTATGTACGTTGATGCGATAGGTCTCAGGTAGAGGAAAAAAAGGGATTTCATCCTTTTTAATGTCCTTTTTTAGGACTCCCTGTGAAGTTTGGTGGCTTTCCCAGAGGGTGGGATGGAGAAGGGGGGGACCTACCAACTTCCCTGTCCCTTTAAGAGCCGTTGTTGGCGTAATGGGATCCTTGATCTTGCGACTGCATAAATCACAGGCAGCCAGTTGAAGTCAATTCATATTTTTGCAGTTCGTTAGCAGCTCGGGAGGAAATTGCATTTATTATAATTGTCTCTAATTGCACCAGATTAGTGATTACAATTATTGATGGTGGCTGATTATTCATTAGGCTTCAAATCAATTCCCCTGCTTCATCATTACCCAAAACAGTAACTCTGATGAAGAGAGAGAGAGGGGTCTGGATGAGTCCGCGTCCAGGCTCCTGCCGGGGAGCCCGCTTGCCTCCAGAAGTCGTGTGAAATCAGCCCTCGGAGCTGATTAGTGCCTTGATGCCATGGGAGAGGTCATTAGCCAGGGCTCGGGATGCCTTTGGTGGCCGGGAGTTGAATTAACTCATATCCTCTCTGCGTGGCCGGCGCTTGTCCTCTCTTGGGTGGCTTCCTCTTTTGCGCTGGGATTGATATTTGTGGGAAAAAAAATAGAGTCGCGATAAGTCGTGCGGGCTCTCGAAGCGATTTGCGGTCCCGATGCCACCCTCGGAGGCAGGAGGGCGGTTGGAAAAAGGCAGGCATCCCCTGGTTTGCCGGGGCACGGTGTGCAGCCCCAGGTGCAGGCAGCAGCCACCTGCGCCACCTCCGAGAGATGCTTTAATTGTCACCGGAGCTGCCTGACTGGCATAATAACTCGTCCCCAGGCAGCACCGCGCCTGCTTGGGTATTCGGTGAAGATGCTATGGGATGCAGAAAGTCCGGGTTTGCAATCCTCGCCATGCTGTCCCCTTCCCGCTGCCCTCTCTTCAAGCATGTCCCCAAGCTCCAGATGGGGGTGGCTGCTTATCTCCGGGGGGGAGGGTTGTGCTGCCTTCCCACTCGGATAGACGCGGCTCGGAGAAGCTGAAGCCACTCAGGATAAGTCCAAGGAGCTCGTTCTAGGTTGGTGGCGGTGCAGTTGCTTTGGCTGGCGTGTGCGGTGTTGGCTCTGGCTGGAGATGCTGCTGCTCACCCATCAGACTCTGCTCTCCATCCCATCCTTCATCTGCAGCTGAAGGTCACTTCAAAACCCCAAGCTGTGTCCCGGTTTGGGGTACTTATATTGTACTGAGTGGTGGGTGCTAATATCGGATATGATATTGAAGGGCTTGAACGTGTTCCCTGAAGTGATGGATGGGTCAGGAGCCTTCTACCTTCTGGAGGTCAGCTGCCGACCCTCCCTCCTGCTGCGCATGAATGGATCCTGGATCCCCTCCTGATGATGGGGACCAAGGGACGAACTCAGTCCTCAAAGCAACGCTATTTGTTGGCTTCTCTCCAGTGCTGGAGCTGCTTTGAGGGAGTCAAGGGGACTGTGTGCCAAAATTACGCCCGTCGGGCAGGATTGGGATCTTAGTTGAGCAGGGCACGCAGGTCCCAGGTGTCTTCTTAAAGGGCAGTTATTATCTGCATCTTCCACCTATTGATCCCGGTTCTGCTGCTGTGCTCAAACACCACTAGGAAAAAAGGATCATGAAAAAGAAAAAGGTTGATTCTGTTCATTAATCTCCCCCGTTCCCGTCATCGGGAGGAGCAGGGCCTGAAGGCTCAATTAGCCTCGGTGGCTCCGGCTCGGTGACACATGACAGCTTCCATCGCTTTCTTCACGGAGACTTTCCCTCCCCAACTCCGTCTCCAGCTCTTTTGTCCCCCACAACTGGGCACCGCCGGCCCTGTCCAGGCTTTGTGTGAGGAGATGAGGTGGGGGGCACTGGGGCAACGTGGGCATTGCTCCCAGGTGGGTGAGGAGGGGGACGGGGTTGGAGGTGGTGGGCAGGAGCTGGCTCTGCTGGGACAGACGGGGTCAGTGGTGCCTCTCCTCTTCAAATGCAGGATTTGGGGCTGCTGCAAGGTCCGTAGGGGTGTTTCTTTTTGAAACCTGGGGATTTTGTCTGAAAACAGAAGGGTCAGGACTCCTGGGTCCTCATCCTGCCCTTGCAACGCGAGTGCTGTCACCATCTCAAGCGTGTCTATCACCCGCCAAGGCAGGGAAGGTTTTACGTGGGGCGAGATGGACATCTCGCCTCTCGCTATAAACGTCCCAGTTGGAGAGATGTAAATCTGGGTCCCCTGGACCTCCTGCAGCGCTAGCGATTGCCTTTGTCTCCTGGGGGAGATGAAATTCAGATTGCAGCGCTAATGCAGCTAATATCTCCTGCTGGGGTTCAGGCAGAGCTTGCTATGTTTTATGCATGTCCCAGTAGCGTGGCGAAAATGTGCAGGCGTGCCAGAAATAATATGAATTGGTTGTGCCGGTGCTTCCACCACCACCTCTCCTGCCTCCCGCTGGTGGATGAGGGTCAGGAGAGGGGCTGGATGTCCACCAGGAGCTTGTCATGGCTCATGACTGCTTCCAAATGGTCCTTGATTCCCACCTTCTTGGTTGTCTTCTCCTGGGCTCGGCAGGGCTGAGCAGCATCTCTTCATTTTGGAAGTTTCCACTTCTTCCATTGTGTCTTAACGCGGCTGGTCTTTGGGAGCATCTCTCTGGTTTCCCTTCCAATTTGCCCGAGCGTGTGCTCAGGAATGGTTTGGTTTTGGTGATTGTTCGCAGCAAAGTGTTATTCTTTCGTCCTGCTATTTCAAATAGCTGTGAGCGCCTCGAGTCCCCACTTATTGTGCCGTTTACATTCAGCAGGTATTGCCACAGCAAAATTCAGATGCTCAAATTCCTCTCCAGGGGTCTCCAAGTGTCCGGCCCGTGCAGTGCCCTTCTGTAGTACTTTGCCATCGTCTGTAGGGCTTTGGTAATGCCGTAGAGAGATCTCTTCCACCAAAGTAAGAAATAACTCAAAAGCGTGGACCCAAAGCAGTTTTTAAGGTTAGAAAGGTGTTAGCAAAGGGAAAAGACACCCTGATATTTTCAAATCTCCCGATTTTTGAGGGCTAGACTCCTGCTGAAGGTTTGGGATCAACAAGCATAGAATTACAGAATCATAGAATGGTTCGGGTTAGAAGGGACCTTAAAGACCATCTAGTTCCAACCACTTGTGAGCATCTTCCACAGGTTTGCACAGAATTAGTTGCCATTAATACGGATTTACAGAAAGCGAGTTTTGAAGCACGTTTCTGAAAACTTTTAACTTGCAAAAGGAAAAAATAAGCTACCAGTAGGGAATAAAGCTGGCATCATCAGAGCCTTTCTAGTAGAGCAACCCAGCTTGAACTTGACTAATGAGCCCGAGAGTTTAAAAATAGATATAGAGATATATAAAGATATATTTATATATGTATATATTGCCTTTGTAACTTTGAAGTGCTGGCAGTTGGATCTCTTTGGGTTTTGGATGGTCTACAAACACAGCCAGTTTGGCGGGATGTTTGGTGTCCACTATTTAGTCCAGATTTTCTCCATTTTGCTGCTTCTAGCTTCGTTGCTAGAAGCTCCTCTCCATCTTGTGGCACCGTCCAGTGCTCAGAAGTGACTTTAAGTAGGTGCCAAGTTTGTCCTTAGGGGTATCTTGCGACCGCAGTGATGGGAGAGAGATTTCCCCCTCCCTGTAGCGCGGACTCAACATCATTTAGGAAATTGAATAAGGAGATCTTCAGGCTTTTAGGGAAAGGGGATTCTCATTTTGGGGTGGAAAGATCTTTCCCGGCAGATAAAAGAAATGAGAAAGTGAACTAACAAGCTTGAGATCGTTATATCCGAGAGTTGTGCTGGGTAATTAGCGTGCAGCGTCCTTGCAGGAGGTGAAGCCTCAGAGCAGAGCGCCGTTCCCTGCCTCCTTCCTCTCTCGCCTAAACGCGCCGAGGGAGTTTTCAGGCGATTTACAGCTAACTTGGGAGATCAATCTCTCCCGGCAGACGGGAGGGAACTCATTTTGGGGTTTTGAAGCAAACACAGTTAAATCTTCTTTTCCCTGGCTGAGCCGCTTGTCTTGGGAATGACAAGAGGGCTCATGGCCGGGAGCTCTTCCCTGCTTCCGCCAAGGATCCCATGGGGTCACCTTTGGAGGTCTCCAAACTGTGCGTGGCTTCGCTGAGGGGGGGACAGGCTTTGTAGGGACCAGCTATGGAAGGGGGGGGGGCTCCTGCAGCCCTGTCACCACGTGCATTATTGCCGCCGTTTTTAGGGTGAAAGCACAAAATTAAGTGATTTATCTGGGCACAGCAGAGCCCAGAGGGGACTTGTTTATGGAGGTCCCCAAGCTGCTGCTCCTCTGTCTCTTTGGGACAGCTTTCCATCCCGTTTCTTCGATGGCTTGGGGTGAAGTTACCTGCAATTGTCATGGAAATGAGCTCCGATGCCAGGCCGGTTGTAGCACGCAGGGCAGAGCCATCTGACCCTCGTTCGTCTCCGATTTCCCCAGTTTCCCCCAGTATCCTCACGCCAAAACCACCCCAGTGCTGCTGTTGGGCGCTCACACCCCGGCTGTCGGAGGAAGGATGCTCCGCATGGGGTGGAAGCGGTGGGTTGCTCTTAACCATTGCGGGAGAGTCTGGCTTTCTGATGGCCTTCGTGCTGCCTGAATTCATAGGAAGCGATTCCCCCACCCCAAATTCCCTCTCTCCCAGGCCCGAGAGAAATTCCTGAATAAGTAGAGGTTGTGGGAAAAACACCCGAAATCGGGAAGTATCCGTATCAAATTGTATCTGCGGTGGAAATGCTCTGCTTTGACTAATGTTGCCGGAGGAAAATTGAAAGGAAACACTTGGAGTTGATTTGACGGGATGAGAACTGACAAGTTCACCTCTTTATTTTTTTGATGCCACCACTCGGGTTTTGGCGAGCGCCGCCATTTAATAGCACGAGCGTTTTCCATGCGTCCTCGTGCGTTGAGTTTGGGGCTGCGTTTTACGGTTTGGGGGCAACGAAGGGGGTCTTGAGGCTGCTTCTGCCTGGCAAAGGCAGGTTTCCAGTGGGCTGTGGGGTCCCAGATGCTTTCTGGCCATGCTAGGAGATGGTTATTGAAGCAGTGCTGGCAGCACGTGGGATAAAATGGCAGGATATGTGGATATTTATTTATACCGAGCTCTGACAGCGACACAGTAAGACCTCATGGGAGTCAGAAAGATGCTCCGTGCCTCAGTTTCCCCTTTCAACATCACTTCTCCTTAGCATTAACACTGAGCCACGCGGGATGTTACTGCGGCGCGGCCCGAGAGGGAGAGGGGAGGGGAGGAAGAGTTCGGAAATAACTTTTGCTCCGTGCCCAAATCCCCGATACAACCGAAAGCACTTCGGAAAGGTCCCAGATGCTCGCGGGGAAGCGGGGCTGCTCAACCAAGCGGGACAGAGAGGCGCATGATACAGCGCTGCGGTGCCGGAGAATGACAGCCCTTGTCAGGCTGACTTATGATGGATGAGGAAAAAACCTATTTCTCATCGGCGGCGGGAAGATGTGAAGTGTAAAGAAGGATGCGCCAGGAGTCCCTGGGCGATTCATCTTGTGCCGGGGCGGGCTTCTGCAGTCGGTGGAGTTGAGAGAGAGTGTGCGCCGGCAAAGCCAAAAGGCACTAAAACCAAAAAAAATAATAGGGGGGAAAAAAAAAAAAAAAAAAAAGAGGGGGGGGGGGGGGA